>CAXKVX010001663.1:0-140432 GCA_964058865.1 Eleocharis quinqueflora | reverse complement strand
AACACATGTGAACCTGAATGTTAAAATATATGGCCATAAATGTAAAAGATTTGAATTCAAAGTCATATTATTTTATTTTCTTAAGGTCAATCATGAAATTTTTTTTAACCTTTTGAACATTGAATACTTTATTAATAAAAATATTAATAATTTAATACAAGAGTTGGATTCTATTTAGGTAAGTTTTTGTAAAAACTTCGGCTGTACTCGTCGAGACTGTAATTAGTTTTTTGTTTATCGTCGCAAGTCATCAAGCTGTAAATGTCTGAGTCTACTTCCACCGCGTCGAGTCTGATTTGCAATCGGAGAAACGAGCGATTCAAAATTGATTCTGACACAAACACATGATAAACAAATTATAAATTAAGACATAAGTTGAAGGTGGAGCCAAATTTTAGATGTGTGTTCCTCCGATCGCAAATCGGACTCGACGCGATGGAAGTAGACTCGAATATCTATAACTCAATGGCTTGCGACGATAAAAAAAACTAATTATGACTCCGACGAGCATAGTCGAAGTTTGTAGAAAAAATACTAATTATACTTAATATTTTTTGTAACAACTTCAGCTACGATCGTCTGGATCAAAACTAGTCTTAGAACTGCATGCTTGAACCTCTTTAAACCCTCTCTGTGTAAGTTTGTGTCTTTTGTTTTGTTTCAAAAAGAGGGAAGGAGATCCAGTGAAGTTTGCCAGTAGGTTATATGTGTGTGCTACGAAGAGTGTGCATAATCTGCATAAACATTCTTTCAAATTTTATTGGATTAATTGAATATGGATGGAATTCTAGTTGAACCGCCAAAACAATACCAATTATAAATATTTGAAAAACCCTATTATTATGCAATATTACATCAGGTCTATTGTATGCAAGGAAATGCATAAAATTAAATTTATATTGCAAGTATAAATTTTACAAATAGACTCTTAAAATCGTCTCGACCAACGGCGTCGTCTCGAACAATATTGTCATTCCTAGCAAGAGTGTTGTCTCGAACAATGTCGTCGTCGTCTTAAACAGAGAAATCGTCGAACTACTCTGAAATGAATTCGTATCTCCTGAAATTACAATAGCTGTCCATCTTCTGATTCTCAACGCTGCTAAAGTATTTTTGACATGTCTGCACAGTAATTACTACAATGCTGCTACAGTACTTATTTAGTAAAACTGTCCATTCTACTTTGAATCAGGAGATATGGATTCCTCTGAAATAACACACCTATAAAAGTCCGACTATGGACTTCACAAAAAAATGTTATTATATAATCCAGGCAATCTTGACAATAAATTGAAATGAGAAAAATAAAATAACATACATTTTTTAAATTTATAGATTGATTATGTTTCAAACTTCATGTAATTTAGTGTCATTGGATACTTTCTTAAAGACCATTGATATGAATCATTACAGATTTTATGCAAATTTAATTTTTCTAAGAAGATGTATCAAATGATACATAAACTGTATGAAATTTGAAATACAATCAAATTATAAATTTAAAGCTGCGCCTAACTTTTTTCTTTCAAATCTTAAAATTTGTTTTGAATTTATTTAAACATTTATTGTCAAAATAACTGATTTTTATGTGATCATCTTCTACATGAAAAAATGATGACAATTTGTGCAAGTTTTATCACTCATAAAGCAACATGGAATTTTACACCAGTCTACTTAATTGCATTTAATGGAATATGAACTGGTTATAAAATCACATGAATTTTCATACATAATTAGTTTATAAGCAAATTATTATGTACAGGGGCGGACGCATGCAGGTCAGGGGGCAGTCGCTTTTTTGAAATTTTTTTGTAAAATAACTTTGTATATTTATATTATTTGTCAATTTTTTTGTAAAAAATAATCATGTCTATTAAAAAATGTACCTCATTTTTCTTTCTCCTAAAATATATATATCGTATCTCATGATAGAAATTTTGAATTCGCTTCTGATTATGTACATACTTTTCAATTTTTAAATTTTTTGTATATGCATTGACAAACCGTCTCAAGTTTGTGAATACAAGTTGCTGTCAATGAATGCAGACAATATATATAATTTATAAAATGCTTCAGACAGAGAAAATTCAAAATTTGTATACAATATATAGACGCAACAAAAATATTTAAGAGGAAATCACGAGTAAAAAAAAATCAATGCCAAACCGAGAGCTAACCACACTTCAGCACTAACGAATAATTTATTTGCAAAGATGATCGAGCAAAACAACAACGAATAAATAAATTTCGTTCTCTTATTAATATATTGAAAAAATATATTCTATAATAAAGTTTGATACATATTTTATTTTAGTATTCAATTTATGCTCGGATACGTCTAATATAACTAATACGATTTGACCACTATTTCATCCGTATCCTATCCGTTTGATCTTGCACTGCTAGTATCGCCATTATTGATTGATAAGGCGATCCCTAGAATATTAATAAGAGAACGAAATTTTGGCACCCTTGTTCCCCGAAATTTAGGCACCAAGATGGAGATTGAGCACAGCTACCTCTTAATCAATAACCTCAACCTCCACATAGCACAAATCGGCAAAGGTCGGACTTTATTTTAGTTCTTATTGGGTTTAATTCCTTACGATTTTCATCAGTAATAGATAAACTAATTAATTCTCCACATTTTTTTTTGGGAAATTAGATGAACTGGGCACAGTGGTATTCCTTCATGGTTTTCCGGAGATATGGTATTCATGGCACCACCAGATGGTAGCCGTTGCCAAGGCCGGGTACCGGGCAATCGCACCCGATTGGCGAGGATATGGGTTATCAGATCAACCCCCAGATACAGAAAATGCTGCCTGGGCAGACTTAATTTCTGATCTGCTAGGTTTACTCGATGTTCTCTCCATCCCAAATGTATCAATTACCATGTATTAATTCTACTTCCTCAAATAATTAATACTTTGTTTGGTGACTGCCAACCAGCTTTAAACAAAAAGAACTAACTATTATTCTTTTTATAATTCTAAAAACCAAACAAGCAAGGTTTATTGCTGACGCTTATTTTTGCTGTCTCAAGGCTTTCTTAGTTGGCAAGGACTTTGGATCATTTCCAGCATATCTGTTTGCACTTCTGTACCCAGACCGGGTCGGTGGTGTAGTATCTATTGGGATGCCGTACTTGCCAATCCCCATGTCACACAACTCACTTCCAGAGGGATATTACATAAATAGATGGCAGGTAATGCTAAAACTGGCTCTTCTACTATGGTATTGCTACTGCTTTGGTACTGGTATAAATATAATCATATGATATTGTACTACTTTTAGACAAAGACTGATTTAGGACCGTTAATTGCACAAATGAGCAACTTGCCTATACCTCAAAAGAAATTACCTAGATAAGAACAAAGTGGACCAAAATAAATAGAATGAGAAGGTTTGGAATCATCATTACTAGTGATAAGTTGCTGAATTGTACGGGTTTAATTTGCTTCCGACCAGTACATTCCAAAGTTCTTGATCAGTGCCTTTGATTTTTAACATGATTTTAATTAAAAATGGCGTGATTCATCTTCTTAGTTTGTTTATTTGTTTGCAAAGGAGCCTGGAAGGGCTGAGGCAGATTTCGGTCGGTTTGATGTGAAGCGAGTGGTTCGCACCATTTACATTCTCTTCTCAAAATGTGAGATTCCAGTTGCTCCCGAAGGGAAGGAAATTATGGACCTTGCCGACTTATCTGTACCATTGCCAGAGTGGTTCACCGAAGAGGACCTCTCTATATATGCTTCTTTGTATGAGAAAAATGGGTTCAGCTATCCACTCCAAATTCCGTATAGGTGAGATTTATATAAGTTCATTTTTTCAGTTCAAACTAGGTTGAACTCTTATGCAGATAGTGTTGAAATTTTCAGGGCTTTAAGCAATATGAAAGGCATTAATGTGCCAGAAGATTTAACAATTCAAGTCCCTGTGCTTCTCATCGAGGGAGAGAATGACTATTCGTGCAAACACCCATGGCGCCACCAAGCTATGAAAGAAGGTATTATGCAAAAGTATGTGCCAGATCTGGTGATTACTTCCATTCCTGAAGGATGTCATTTTGTTCAGGAGCAATTCGCAGAGAAAGTTAATCAGCTAATTTTAAGCTTTGTAAAGGGCCATCCTGTGAATGCATAATGTTTTTAAGGGTTTCCTTGATGTGAGTCAGCTTATGTGGTATGCTTAATAGTAATAAAACTCAGACATCATTCATTGGTAATGATTTATGTTAGTTGCAGAGGCTTAAAGCCTTTAACCTTTGAGTCTGTATCGTTTGAGGCATCTCATGGTGTGAAACGAGTGGTCCATATGATTCAGCAGCCCCTCTGATTATATGTTCGAGTAAATTTTTAAGGGCGCACAATGTTTTGAGATGCAAAGCGAACGGTTTGGATGTTGTCCAGTAGAATGATGGTTGTTGAAGATGTGCTAGATGGTTAATTGATATGAGCTACATATTGAATTTTACGGATCGAGAATGGAGCTGAGGCTCATGTGGGCCCCTACACGCCCCTGCCGGTAAGATCATCTGATGTTTTGTATACATAAGAATCTATCAAAAATTTGGTTTGCAAACCTAATTTACCCAAATAAGTAGAAAAAACAGACAAGAAAATAAAATAGTAAGATTGGGGAATAGAAAGGTAGTGATTTGAACTCTTTTTGAATAAAAATTTATTTGTTGGATCATGAATAACTCTAAATTTGACTTAAATTACACAATTAACTCTAAATAAATGCATGCATAATTTAACTTATTACTGACGGTTTAGATTCTTTTCAGAGGGTGAATAGAATTTTGATATCACCTATGCCAATCTTCTTTTATACGAAGTAGAGATTACTATAATGATAATCAATGTTTAACTTTTTGATAGTATTTAACTATTTAATTTTTATAAGTTAGTGAATAAATATTAGCCTGATGTAAGGTTCACAGCATGATAAATTTAATAAAGGTAAGTTTTGAATTACTATTAGACATGACTATTATTAGCATGACAAATTAAAAAACATTATAATAATTGGATAAACATACAACAAATATAGAGTTTTTAATTATTCGAATTATATTATTATTCGAATTCGTATTTGTCCGATATTCTAATTATATTCGATATTCGATTAAATCTGATTTATATTTGTATCTGAGACTACCGTGTTCGTATTCGTATTCGAAAAAGTATAACAAATAAGAATATGATAAAGCAATTATCCATTACATCTTAGACACCCCCATATTTTCTTCAAAATACACAAATTATTAATAATTCTTTGTATTATTTGTATTATCTTAAATGTACAAAAGATGGGGCTCTGAATCGCATGCTCGCCAAAGAGGCGAGCAGGACTCTGTACATTTAAGTCGGACCACTCGTATAGTTTGGACGGCTGTGATATGATTCAGAAAGGTTGATGCTTTGATATATTAAAGCCGTTCGATCAATTTTAAACGATTCAGATTAAGGCGAGCACAAACGAGCAGGAATTTTTGCGAGCAGGTGAGTTAGATGCCAAAAAATGACTCCTATTTTGGCACAAATATTTTGTACTAATGAGTAATGACCTCCATACTTAATAAACAATGAAATTGTGATGTTTAATACGGAGATTGGGCGAGCTGCCTAATTGTAGGTAGGCATGTCAACGGAACAAAAAAACTCGTTCTGCCGTTCTGTTTCGTCCAGACGGAACGATCAACGGACCGGATTTTCGTTCTGTGTCACGGACGAAACGGGTCATGGGAATAAACATGGAAAAACGAAACGGGCGACAGAATAACCTTGTTTCGTTTCGTTGCGTTTCGTTATTTCGTTCTCAATTCTACGGTTGTAGAATACCATGGATTTTAGAGTGTTTGGCGGAGAAAAAGAGGAGATAAGAATATCTGATATCTCAAACTCTAGATCTTCTGCCGTTTCGTTCTGCTTTTTCTCTCTCTCTCTCTGACGCTTCTCCTCTCTATCTCTCTCTTTCTCGTTGCTCTCGTGCCCTTCTGCCTGAGGCATGTCGGTTGAAGTACAGTTGCTCGTCGCCGTGTGTGACGTAGACAAGCAATCTTTGTCCCCTTTGATGACATTTTCATCATTTGATAGCCTCGTTTTTTCCCAAACCCTATCTGGATCTGGCCAAGAAATTGACGATTTGTCGCCTTGTCTCCAGCACTAGGTTGCTGTTGAGACTAGTGACAAGATCGTCAGATCGCTTCGCCTCAAAGAGATCCATGGCTATATTATATATGCATCTGTTGAGTGGGAAGAAGAATGTCAGGAAAAAAAGGCACAGAGAGAGGGAAAAAAGAAGATATAGAGAGAAGCAGAGAACGACAGGGAAGAGAAGGGCTAAAGTGTTACGAAGCAAGCAAGCAATTTGAAGGTAATTGTTGTTTTCTTGTTGTTTAATTTTTTGCTTCTTTTTTATTTATTTAACTGATTTTTCATGCAACTATTTGTTTCTTTTTTTTGTTTCTTGAACTTTTTTTTCGATTTGCATGTAGGTTTGAAGATAGTCTCTAATTCAGTAAACTATGGCTGATGATATGGATCATGAGTTGTCTTCAGATGAGTATGTTATTTTTATACTTGAATGTTGTGTTGAATTGATTTGTTAGAACTGATTTTGACCAATAAAGGTAGGGAAGCCGATTCAGTACTCTGTGTTGAACTGAGTGTTGGAGGTTGATTGATGTGTTCAATTCAGGGCTCCTGGATCGGCTCCCCTCCAATGCTTGGTTAGACAGTTTGCTTACAAACTTAAATTGCTTGCTTGATTTCTTTACTTACATTTATGAGTTGCTTGCTTGCTTGATACTGACATGTATATAGATGATAATTGAGATGCTTGCTTGCTTTACTTACATTTATGAGTTGCTTGCTTGCTTGCTTGATTTCTTGACACTGACATGTATATAGCATTTATGAGTTGCTTGCTTGCTTTCTTGACACTGACATGTATATAGCATTTATGAGTTGCTTGCTTGTCTGATACTGGCATGTAATATAGATGATAACATACAAACTTGACTTGCTTGCTTGATACTGGCATTCTTGATTTATAGCATGGGACCAGGTTTGAACTTTGAAACTCCAGAGGAAATTCAAAGAATTCAAACTCAAGAGGGTGGTGATGCAGCTTCAGTTAATGTTGTTGCCCCCCTCAAAAGAGGAAAACTAGAGAAACATTAACCTCTGAGGTGTGGCAGCACTTCAAGAGAGGTCCAACAAAGTCTGATGGTAGTTATGATGCTACATGTTTGTACTGTGGGAGGGTTATCCTGATGGGTAATCAAAGGAGTACTAACTCCATGAAACATCATTGGAGTAAAGCATGCAAGAAATTTCCTAGTGCAAAAAGACAATTATCTAATTGCATGCAAAAACTTCTGACTGTTGACAGTAAAATAGGTATATACTTAGTTGTATTACACTTAGTTTAAGTTGTATTATACTAATTGGTAGATACATTCATCAGGCCTTGCTAATTGGCAATTTGATCAAAAGAAATACATAAAGGATTTGGCTAGAATAGTGATTGCACATGAATATCCATTTAATTGTGTAAATCACCACTTCTTCCGAGAATTTATAAGAGATTTATAACCTTCTTTCATAATGGTGTCAAGAAACACACTAAGGGCAGATTGTCTTGATATTTATGTTGAGGAAAAATCTGTGCTATATGACAAGTTAGGAAAGTTAGATTGTAGAATAAGTTTTACTAGTGATCTATGAACAAGCAAAGGTAGAGATAAAGGTTTTATGGCCATTACATGTCATTTTATTGATGGCAATTGACATTTGAGAAAGAGAGTTATAACATTTTGCTTTTTGCCAAGTCCACACACTGGCAAACACATAGCTGATTCCATAAATGAGAAGTTATTGTTCTGAAACTTAGACAAAAAAGTTTTCAGCCTTGTACTTGACAATGCATCTGCCAATGATGCTTGCATTAAAGATCTGTTGAGTTCACCTTTTAAAGATGCACTACCAGTTCAAGGCAATGTCTTTCACCAAAGTTGTGGATGTCACATCTTGAACCTCATTGTTCAAGATAGACTAACAGTGCTATCTGATGAGATTAGTAACATTAGAGAGACCATGAAGTACATTAGGAATTCTCAAGCTAGAATGGAGAACTTTAGTTTGGCATCAGCACAGGTCAATTGAACTTTACTTATTTACTTATTAGTTTTTAAGAGTTATTTATTTATTAACTTCATCTATTTTTATCAACAGGTTTCTGCTCCATGCAAAAAACCTGCTTGGGATGTTCAAACTAGATGGAACTCAACTTATCTAATGCTTCAACTAGCCTTAGAGCTAAAAGAGGCAATTAACAGGTATGCTACTTTTGATAGGGGGATACATGCTATGTCATATTCAAAGGGATTGGGACAATTTGATAGCTTTATCTGAGTCTTTGAAAGTATTTTATGATGCCACATTGAAACTTAGTGGCACAAAGTATCCAACATTGAACATGTTCTTTCTTGAATTATGTGAGGTATATTTGACTATTAAGAAGATGGAAAGCAGTCATCTCCCTTTCATTGTTCAGATGGGCAGAGTGATGCTTCCTAAATGGGACATCCTAGCATGGTGGAAACTGAAAGCACCTAAATATCCTGTGCTGGCTAGACTGACCAGGGACATCCTGGCTGTGCCGATATCGACAGTGGCATCAGAGTCCACATTCAGTACCAGTGAAAGAACACTGTCACCAATTAGAAGCTCCTTGAATGATGAGAGCATTGAAGCACTTATATGTGCTAAAGACTGGTTGCGTGCATCGGTCACTGGTAAGCTCTCTTAAACTCTGCTATCATTATAAGT
The DNA here is from genome assembly GCA_964058865.1 of Eleocharis quinqueflora. NCBI lineage: Eukaryota > Viridiplantae > Streptophyta > Magnoliopsida > Poales > Cyperaceae > Eleocharis > Eleocharis quinqueflora. The sequence continues at coordinate 131,589 of CAXKVX010001663.1, read as the reverse complement.
TTTAACTTGTATAAAATGGCTCAATCTTGCTTGATGCTTGTAGATAGTGGTGGAGAATGTGATGATCCACTATGGTCCAGTGATGAAGTGACACCTGATGAAGTGGTGCAGTCACTTGTTTGATGCCTAAGTGAGGTATATTTGAGCTCCACCTTTTGATGCTAGCAAGACTTCATGTCTTGTTTGGCTTTTTGGCTAGTGTTGTTGCTTGGCAGTAGGTCAGTATTGTTGGGAATATAGCCTGGAATGCTGGTTTACCAGTTCATCTCTTTGGCTCCTTAGAACTGAAGCAATGATTCTTCTGTGATGATTTATGAGTTTCAAATGTTTTCAATTCGTTTCTTTTTAGCCTATGGTTGAGATTGGTATCTGAGATTCTGAGAAGATAGCTTCAGTTCTAGATTGAGCTTATGGGCTGTGATTTGGTTGAGTATTTGAGCTTCTGAGCTGTAATCTGGTTGAGCTGCTATCTGTTGAGCTGTGATTAGTTCTAGATTGATGTTGTGTATGTTTCAATTAGTTATGATCGGTTCTAGGTTGAGTTTTAGTTTATCTTTTCAATCAGTTGGTGTTGTACTATTGTGTTTGTTTGAATCATTTAATTGGTGCTAAATTATGTTTTTTTGTATACTTTGGTTCAGTGATGAGTCAAATTAATGAGGCAGTAAACGAGTTAAATTTTGGACGGGTTTGCGTTTTGATCGTTTAATAACGAAACGATCAACGATACAAAATTCACTTCCGTTCACGGAACAAAACGATCAACGAAACACGACTTGATTCAACGGAACGATGGACAATAATGATTGCTTTCGTGATCGTTTAGAACGTTTGACAACCCTAATTGTAGGGTCATGTAAAGACGATTGTGGAAAACGTGGCCTTTTGTAAAGAGACATCTCATGCCTTAATCTTTCTTCTTATCATTAAAATATCTTGAATCTGCTTCCGGAGTCACAATGGTCTCAGTCAACTACGTAAGCTATCCAAACTCATCCTAGAAAACGTTGCCAAATATCGAGGAGATCTCGAATGAAATAGAGGTTCCACTTTCAGCCTTTTGACTTCTCCCATCATTCGCATCGTCCCGAGAGAGAGAGAGAGAGAGAGAGAGAGTGTCTCCTAGCCTTCTTGTCGATCAAAGCTTGAGCAAGAGATGGAGATAGAGCACAGTCGGATACTGATTAATGGACTTAATCTCCACATAGCACAAATTGGAAAAGGTTTGCTAATCAATTGTTGGACATCCTTTTTTTTTAAATATACGTGAATTTCTTTCATTTTAACCCGATCAAGTATCAATCGACTTCACTCGAAATTTCCAGCATAATTCATGTCCTGGAAATTATCTATTCCTCGTGCATATTATGTCATCAAATCAGAATCTGTTAAATTAGATAAAACTTGTGACCTCCTGTATTCTGGTATATTGTCGGAGTTGTAGATGAGCTAGGTACTGTGGTTTTCCTTCATGGGTTTCCAGAGATATGGTACTCATGGCGCCACCAGATGATTGCCATTGCCAAAGCTGGGTACAGAGCCATTGCACCCGATTGGCGTGGATATGGGCTATCTGATGCGCCCCAAGACCCCGAAAATGCTGCATGGGATCACCTAATATCAGATATGCTAGGTATACTAGATGCCTTTTCCATTTCAAAGGTATGTATATTACTTTTTCTTTTCTTTTTTTTTTCATGGTATCAGGTTTAATATTTATATCTTGTTTCTAATGTTATAATGACTTGCACTTCCCAACAGCCTAATTAGTTGCCATTCTATTTTGACATATCTTTCTCTGGGTGAAGGCTTTCTTAGTTGCCAAAGACTTTGGAGCATCTCCAGCATATCTGTTCGTACTGTCTTATCCAAACCGAACATGTGGTGTCATATCTATTGGAATTCCTTTTGCACCTACTCTAAACTCTGATCCTCTTCCCGAGGGTTTCTACATGAATAGATGGCGGGTACTTACTTTTAAATAAATTACTTCTTCCAATTATAATTAAGTACCAACTTGTTAATAAGTAATCATGTCTCATGTTTTAAGTTTCCAAGGTTAGGTTCTGAACCTGAATGAAGCCACAAGTTCCAGTTGACCCATAAGAAACCATATATTACTAACCAGACCGGAAGATATTAAATGAATGGCAGAAGAAATTTGACAGATATAATATACAGTTTTTCAACCAAAAGACTGATTTTAATTTTTTAAATATGATGATAGTTGTGTTTTCTTTTACTTGCTCGTCTCGTAGGAACTTGGGAGAGCAGAGGCCGACTTTGGTCGGTTTAATATCAAGCGAGTAGTGCGCACAATTTATATCCTCTTCTCAAAAACTGAAATTCCAATTGCTCCAGAGGGAAAGGAGATTATGGACCTTGCTGACATGTCGACACCGTTGCCAGAGTGGTTCACTGAAGAGGATCTCTCTAACTATGCGTCTCTTTATGAGAAAAATGGTTTTACATATCCCCTTCAAATTCCTTACAGGTGAGGTTACAATATTTTTGTAGTAGTGGAAGTACATAACAAATTTCATATTATTGCATATATTAGGTCTAACTCAATAATTGACCCCTTGAATTACCAGAAAAAAGCCCTTGATCTATCAGGATATTTGGAACTTGAATTAATACTCCTACTAGTTAAAGTTATGAAGTCAAATATTACTGTCTTCTTTTCATTGCATCAATTGTTAGGTTATATTTTTAAGTTACACTTATACTTGCTGTAATAGGGCAACTGGAAAGTGGGAGAATTATGCGATACAGCCCAAAATTGAAGTCCCTGTGCTTCTGATTCTGGGGGAGAAAGATTATGTCATTAAATTTCCTGGAATTTATGAAACCGTAAAAGAAGGAATAATGCAAAAATATGTACCAAATTTGGAGATCAGTTACATTCCTGAGGGGAGTCACTTTGTTCAGGAGCAATTCCCTGATCAAGTCAATCAGCTGATCACTCGCTTCCTGAAAGGCCATCCTGTGGACACTTGAAGTATGAAGGCTCCTTCGGCAAACTGAGTCCGGGTATTGATGTAAATTAGGATCTAGTAGGAACAATCTATGCTAAATAAGAAGCCTTGAGCCCAGAGGACAACTGTCTAAAATTTGAATGATTGAGATACTCCTAAAATATACAAGTTAAATATAGAGCAATATACTTGCAGAATTTGCTGGCAGGAGCCTTGGTCACTACTCACTAGGCATGTCTGATGTGTTTTATTCTAACAACTATCCCGAACTTGATTTCCGCAAAAGGTCAACTATTGTGCAGTCTAGTTTAAATAAAGAATTTCTAATCTAAAAGATGCATCATTTGGATTCTACTTTCAGCATTTTTCTTTTGTACGGTACCAGTAATTTAAAATGGGGAACCAGATGGTTTATTATATCCGCAGTTTAGTTTATGCGGTTCATAATTACATTTATTTTGCCACTCGCTTCGAGTAGTGCAACGCAAATTAAAATCTGCCTTTCGCGCGCGCGCGCACACAAAAATCATTCTTCTCAGGCTGTGCTCAAAGGAAAGAAATGAAATGGAAAGAAAGTGAATGGGTTAGGGAGTGACAAAATCTCAATAAAATCAATAGAGGATTCACCCTCTCTTCTACTCTGCAACTTCTTTTAACCCCCGGCGTTTTAAACTCGGCAGAGACTTTTTTTGTATCTTTCCTTATTTTCTTACTGTCACATTAATAAATGCTAATATCAATAATCACATCAACAATAAGTATCAAAGACAAAATTGTGATACAATGAAGACACATTTGATTTAGCAAAGCTGATGCTAGCGCACACAGTTCCATCAGTAATATGCCTGCAAAAAAATAATATTTGTTTCGAGAAACAAATGAAAATGACAGTAAATCTTGCATCTGTCTTATCTGATGTAAATAAAACGCTGATGCAATTGATTATCACCATCAAGCATATTTACATATGCGCTTTGCATCAGTTTTCTGATGCGAAAGGCTTTTAGCATAAGCTTACTGATGTAAATAGCATTTATTGTATCTGTTCTATTAGATGTAAGTGCGACACTCTTCTGTAGTGATTAGTTATAGTCTGTACTCTGTATATAACAAATTGATCAACGACCAAAGAATATCGCAAAAAGAACCTAACAAGGATAAGGAGAATATGCAAATCTTAAATCCTGCTTCTTAATACTTTTTTGTGATTCAGTTTTCAGTTCATGTCTGATGGTACAACTATTGTTTCATAATTCATATACAGCATAATCCATGTATTTTGTTGTTCATCAACCATTCGTCTTCTTCTATAGCAAATATTGGTGAAGAAGAAGGGTCCAAGGGAGACGGATCATCTTCTATAGCATATACAGCTATAATCCATTTCAGACTTTCAGTTCATCTTCTATAACACAGTACAACGCCGGTTATTATTTACTACATTTTGTCTGCCCCTTCCGTAATACGGAATGCTGACTTTTCCGTCACTGGCGGATGTAATGTTTATCAGGGGTAGGCACGTGTCTATTTCTGAATTGTAAAAAATTTCACGTGCTCAATGATATTCAATATGGTGCCTATCCTGAATTGATATTGTGCATACCTCTGCTTCAGACTCGTTCAAGTCTAACTCAAATTAGATATTTATATCTTCTCTAAAATGCCATATTTAGTGTTTGGGTGGCTTCTCAGCACCATTCCCTGCTACCCAATTATTTTCAAGTTACGACATTTTTTCCTCTGGGTGAAGGCTTTCTTATTTGCCAAGGACTTTGTAGCATTTCCAGCCTCAGTTCGCACTGCATTATCCAAACCGAACATGTGGAGTCATATCTATTGGAATTCCATTTTCACCCGCACTAGGCTCCTTTGATTCTCTTCCTGAGGGTTTCTACATAAAGAGATGGCGGGTACTTAGTTTTCGATAAATTACTACCTTTTCTAGGAAAATCAAGTACCAATTTGGTAATAGATAATCGGCTCATGTTTAATTTTCCAAGACCAGGTTCTAAACCTGAATTAAGCCACAAATTCCAGTTGATCCATAAGAGCGACAGTACTAAACAGAACAGAAATATTTAAATGAATGGCTGAACAAGTTTCTACAGGTATGATGTACAATTTCTCAACTGAAACCCTCATGTGCTATCAATTTCCTTCTAGCGAAACCAAAAGAACGATTTTATCTTCTTCTTTTTTTACTTTGATGCTTGTATTTATTTTTCTTGCTCATCTCATAGGAACCTGGAAGAGCAGAGGCCGACTTTGGGCGATTTGACGTCAAGCAAGTTGTGCGCACAATTTGTATCCTCTTCTCAAAAGTGAAACTCCAATTGCTCCAGAGGGGAAGGAGATTATGGACCTTGCTGACACATCGACACCATTGCCAGAGTGGTTCACTGAAGAGTACGTCTCTAACTATGCAGCTCTTTACAAGAAAATTGGTTTCATACTTTCATATATCCTCTTCAAATGCCTTATAGGTTAGGTCTCAGGATGATCAGTACTTGAATTAATACTCTAATGGTTAAATTTTGAAGTAGAAAGTTGCTATTTTTTTTCATTGCATCAATACTTCAGGTCATAATTCAATTTACACTTGCATAATATAGTGGCACTTGGAAAGCAGGAAAATGCACCAGATCCAAAAATTGAAGTCCCTGTGCTTTTGATCCAGGGGGGTGGGGAAGATTGTCTACAAATTTCCTGGAATTTATGAAAACAAACGAAGGAATAATGCAAAAATATGTGTCAAATTTGGAGATAAGTTACATGCCAGAGGGGAGCCACTTTGCTCAGGAGCAATTCCCTGACCAAGTCAATCAGCTGATCATTCAATTCCTGAAAGGCCATCCTGTGAATGCTTATAAGTTTGAAGGTCTGTTTTGCAAACTGAGTAGGGGTATTGAAATTAACATATTTAAGACCTAGTAGGAACAATCTGTGCTAATAAAAAGCTGCAAGTTCATAATAAATTTTAGTGATTCAAATATTCCTAAAATTATTATGTTAAACTAGGGTCAATATGCTTGTTCAGATTTTGCATACCAGTAGCCTTGTTCACCTGGTATTTTTTTTATGTATCTCGGTCTAACAACCTTCTCAAATTTTATTTCTGCAAAAAGTATACTACTAATATATCGAATTACATAAAAAGGAGAAATAATATGAAATAACTTCTCTGTTTGAGCTTAGACGTCATGTGACAAACACATAGTAAGATGTAGTGCAGCAAGCCACTGCATCACAATTCCCACAGGTGAACAGAAGTTTAGTTAATAATCCTGTGGAAGGGGAAGACCACTGTATTAGCACTCAGGTGACTGACCAGAGTTGGCACAAAATAAGTTCCTTTGCTGTCTGACATTGTCAGGACAAACTCCAATATTTGATTTTTACTCCTTTATTCCGCTCCTGAATCAGATGAAAATAAAGTGGCACAAAGACATTTTTTCTTGAAAATTCAAGGCTTTTTTGGCAACTACACTATCTTTCCACGAGACAGCAAACACCAGAAAATGGATTAATTTCCTGACAGTTTATACTTAATGCAAGAAAAGTTCACTGTGCAAGTGAACATGCACAAGCCTAACTTCCTTAATATCGCATCTAAAGTCTGTCAGAACAGTGCAACAACAAGTCAACCAAGAAAGAACAGAAATGTCTTGCTATGTTAAACAAAACAGCATACAATATTATTTTGTTCGAAGTTAGAACTTGGAAATACGTTTCAATTTGAGAAAAGTATTTCATTTGGTTCAGACTACAAATGAGGCTAAGAATATTTCTACAATAATCTGCGGTTCTCATCGTGTTTACTTCCTTACTAAAATTGTAACTTGATGAAAACACTGGCAAGTTAGAAGAGAACTTCTTTAAACAACACAGACACTCAACTAGATAAAATAATATATAAATGCTACAGTGCATTATTCTTGATTCACTCACCAAACAACCAAACAAGAAGGGGAGAAAGAAAAACAGACTTCTCTACTAGACATCATATGCATACAAGAAAGAAGTAATAAGCCAGCTGATAGTCTAAGATTATAAACTTTACCATCTCTACATGCCATTAATCCTATACATGTGCATTGAGGCCTCAAAGTTCGTAACCCGGGAACCCAGATTCAGCAGGATTTACCATATCCAAAAACAAATAAGCCATGCCAGCCTGACCTTCAAACAGTGAAAAGGGGCGGTCCCCACTATGCATTATTCCCTCAGCTATGAGCTGAGTACCTTTGTCAAGTAAGAAACAGGTGAAGGCCTTTGCACGGTACAGGTACTCCAAGTTGCCTGTTCTTCGGTAGAGGGAGAGAAAGCTGTATGCATTACCACTTATTCCATGGCATATCCCAACCCTTTTGAGGAGACCTCGGTTCCATACCACCTCGGCAGCATCTGATGCTGCACGCATAAAGCGGTCTTCCTTGAAAACCTGCAGAATGCATTTCCCTGTGTCAATATTCTTCCTTGCATAGAAACAAAAAAGCAATGCTTCATTATGTCTCCTGCGCACTAGCATACACCAAGCAAAAAAGAAAGATACACACATCCATAAAAGATAAATGCAAAATTTTAATAATTACCTTCCTCATCCAATTCACAAAAAAATATAAATAAAAGGAATAAAGCCCTCACTCTCATTTATTTTAGAGAGAAACTGTTATGGAGGAGGCTGTAGATTAGAGACAAAAGTGAGGCAGGGCATTGGCTATAGATGATACTTCCAATTTTTACAGGTTTATTCACACTTCTTTTGGTTATTGAGTTGCCATGAAATTAGAGTTACCATGAATAGACTAAGTTTCAAACCTCATATGCTTTGGCCATTGTAAGGGAAACGCCAGGTGCACCATGACACCAGTGTATGAGGCGGTCTTCAGTGCTTCCCTCACTCGAAGGGTAATTCCCGCCAGGAAAGCGATTTTGAATCATGTAGTTTAGAGTTCCTTTCACGTCTTCCTTCTCATCTGACGTCGAGTCCATGTTCATTAATACATGCATGATTCCAGTCAGCCCGTGGGCGGCGCCCCAGTACTTCTTCCCATGCCACTCATACATAAGAGGGCATCTGCTCTTGTTTGATAGTTTCCTTCCTTCTTTGATTATCTCCTTTACCAAAGGACCCTGTCATGTTTTGTTAGTTTCTTCTGGTCAGATTACCAATGCTGTTAAGACTTAAGAAAAGGATTACTTGGATTCTTGAAGCATCACTGATGTTGCATTTTGGTCCATAGTTTATCAATCATCTTTGGAAGCTTTATGGCGTGATTGGTATTGTCTGGTCGTAGTCATCTTTTGACTAAAAATGTATTGAAATGAATCACATCAAAAAGGATTATGCACATTCTAGTCTTTCTGCCATGTGTTAAATCAATAGCAATTGAAAGCATGAAAGAGTTGAAAATTTGAGGATTTGGATTGATATTTGTGGGATGAATTCTGGTGAGAAATGGGTTGCTGAATTGTTAGATTCCATATCTGCATTGATGCAGGTTTCCCATCCACTTTTAAGACATTATGATCATAGAGGATAAAGGTGCAGGAGTTGAACGTTATATAAGGAACTTCAAAACTTCAAGAACCAAAACCGGTAATCAGTTAATGCTTAATGAACCACTTGTGATTTAAATTTCTTCATTAAAATGGAAGAACACTCACCATTTTCTTAGGAGGGATGGTCTCCTTACCAAGATGCTTGTTTAAGAAAATACAAGCCCATAGATATCCAGCTCTTCCATACAACAACTCATTAGGGACTGTACTAGGCATTGTTATCTGTTTAGAACAGAATAAAATTATGATACATATTATGCATATCGACAGGCCATATCAGAAACACACATATTGTATTGAAAATCACTGACATTCTAGGCAAATAATATGAGAAGGTTTGAGACTTGCCTCACTGAACGAGGTTAAATAATATTTGACCATAGCCTCATCTTGCAAATTTGCTGACACAACAGCACCAAGAGCACACACACCAGCTCTCCCACAGATGAATGTCACAAACCTGCTCATAACCCGGTAATTATTATTAAAATAATATCATAACCAGCATTTAAAATAAAGGGTAAAATGGTCCATTCATCTGAAATTATTTAAGACCGTTTTCAGTTCCATCAAAAGTGTAGTAGAAAAAGATCAGATTTCTTACGGTAAGCCCTTCGAAGCTGTGTCACATGCCTTGATGATCTCTGCAGATAAGCTGAGATCTTTTTGGTTTTTTGTCACTTGATAAGACTTAAACAGTAACAATGCTGTTCCGAGTGCACCAGTGTAGAGGGTATAGTCAGTTACTCTCTGACCCGGTCGTATCCAAGTCTCCTTCACAATCTGGAAGAAACAAGGATATTGCAAAAACATCATAAATAAACAGATTTAGCCTCCATCTATTAGCCGACCAAGAAAAAAAAAATCAGTTTTCGCATTGTATAAGCGCAATGAACGGGTGTTCCTGTATGAGTTTTTATTATCATGCAATGCAATTTTCAGATATTCAAAGCCGGCTTTCCACAAAAGCACAAAAAAAAGAAATAAAAGAAGAAAAAAAAAAGAAGTTTTCAGAGCTTTCTACAATCTGTACTGATGTGGTCTGTCATATTTTAATTTGTTCAAAAAGATGAAAACTTAATTAAATCGTGAAAAGTAAAAAGGAATTGAAGCATATACATCCAGGGCTCTAATTAGGAGTCTAATTCACCAACTCTTTTTCCTCTGAAGAGACACGAAGTACAAATATATTTGATATATGCAATACACCGCAATACAAAAGAGTGAAAACTGACAATTGAAACGAGATGGAAAAGAAAAAAGAAAATAGAAGAACAAAACCTTTTCTTTGAGGTCGAGACCAGCTTTCAAAAGCTTGGTAGAGAGTTGGGGATAGGGAAGAGAGAGGAGTCGGATGAGACTGGATCCAGTAGCAGCGGCGCTCTCACTCTCCTCCACAAAATCGGGCATGTCGTTGGTGAAGAACCGATCAGCCATTGCTTCTATCCCCTCTTTTCTCCTCTTGCTTGGTCTAGATGGAGAATTTTCTTTGCTCATAATAGCAAGAGAATAAAAAAGAGCGCAGTAATTGAGCTGTTCTTTCTGGAGTGTTACACCTGGACTGGATGTCTAGAAAACGCCTTCATTTTTGTAACATCATATTCAATCAAACTAACTTGAATAGATTTTGGAATTTTTTTTGTCTGAACCTCAGAAAAAAATAAGAATAATATCTATAATTCTGATTTCAAATATATGACAACGATTATCTTACAATTTAGCGTTTATGTTCACATATATTATTTGAACGCATGCGTTCAGAAATTCAGGCAGAACAAAAAAAAATTCTATCTGTGAACATTGTGTTTAGATTCTACGTTCAATAGTGTTATCAGAACACTATATTTAGACTTTGCGTTCAAAAATATTTTTTGAAAACTGTGTTCAAACACAACGTTTAGACTCTGGATTCATAGTTGCAACTTAGAGTTTTTTGTTTGTTGAGAATTTGAATTTTTGAACGCATGTGTCCAAATAATATAAGTGAACGTGGGTGCTAAAATATACTATCATCATTGTCAAAGATTTGAAACTAGAGTCATGGATGTTTGATAATTGTGTTTCATATATATAAAGTCTAGTATATCTTTTGAAATTGACTAAAATTTGTAAGTTTTAATTAAGATTTGCCTATGTTTTGTATGAGTTCGAAATACTTTCCTACTTTCGTGTAATTTTTGTGCAAGAATCAAGAAAGTAATTTCAAAACTCTTATGCCAAAGTTGTAAAGCATGTTCTTAGCTTCACAACCCATTTTGGATCGTCAAAATCGGAGTCCGAACGAAGAAGTTACGACAAAAATACGAACCGACAACAGGAGGTTGTGGGGCGCAGCAGCCACCACTCCGCCATTGCGGGGCGCAACAGCCATGCCACGGGGCTCAAGGGCGTCAAGAAAGGTGTTATGGGCTTCTGGCGGGTCATAGCTGACCCGTTGTTGGCCGCAACACAGTTCATGCAGTGTATTTTCTATTACTTAGACGTTTTTTGGGCATTTTTTTTGTCTCTTTGACATAATTTGATGGAGAATTCAAATTTGATTTAAATAAATACAGAGATCTCTCAGATACTTCATTTTTAACACATTTTTTTGGAGAATTCAGAGAGAGAAGTCTAGGGAGAAGAAGGTAAGATTTGGAGAAAGAGAAGAAGGCAGAGAAGGAAACTAGGAGAAGATATTCGTCTCGATTTTTCTGATCATCCTTTCTCTCTATTTAATTATGTTTTACATCGATTTATCGTGTATTTCTTTCTCTTTTCTGTCATGAGTGAGTAGAACTCATCTAGGTTTTTAGGATGTAGGCTTGAACTTAATTATTTGTTCTTACTCGGTTTGATCAATTTGCTTATGATGTGTATGAATTATTTCTTGATTTTATTTTTTACATAAAAATGTTTAAACTATTAATTGCAAGATTGTAGTTTATGCCTTGGAAGTGAAGAAATAGTCTAGATTAGTACTGAATAACAAAAGAAAATGTTGTAATCTTGAGATTTATTAATCTGCGTCTTTATATCTAGAAAAAATCGAGGAGAGACAAAAGATGTTTAACGTAGAATTAATATAGCGAAATTTGATTAATCTAAATCGTTTTGATTTGTTGTTGAAAAATGACATTGAAATGATTTGAAGGTGCCGAAATACAAAATTGCTTTCGGTACTGATCTTTGTACCATTTATCTTCATTACATCATAATTGCATAATTATGTGAGTAAGCAAATAAATGAGTGAAAAGTCAAGATCCAAAGACCTAGACTGCTCAATCTGAGTTTAATCCACAATTTACACCATTATTTAGAGTTAATTTGATTTCTTCTTTACACCAACCAGACCATTTTTAATTGCTTAGACTAATAAACGATTAAAGAATCAGTAAATCGAATTGTCCTTGTGAATTCAACACCCCAAGCACTTCCGACTAGGTCGTGCGCTTGCGACCGATTAGATATAATTTAAGATATTTTATTTGCAAGATATTTCACATCAATGTTATTTTTATTTTTTTTCAGACAGACAAAAAAAAATCTAAAGTTTGTTTCAAGTAATTAATTTCAAGCGTGATCCACGAGTTTCATTTTTTTAAGAAAATTGCAGATAATTTATCTCTAATGATTACTCGAGCTATCAAAGCTGGCATAAATATTATTACAGAAACATGTTTCTCACAAATTAGTAAATTATCTTTAAAAAAACAACTAAATTCAGCCTCCAATAAATCATTTAGCTCGGACTAAATTGAAAGAAAAATATATATTTTTATAGAGCTCCAGTCAAAACAAGGAGAAGTGGCGGGCATAAACAATAAATTTTCGTCTTTTTTTATTTTCTTCTAGTAGAGATTAAAGATTTTTTTTATGCACAGTGAGATTTGATGAAAAACATACCAGTGAATGTAATTTTGTTTTCTATATTTTAGAATCAAATAATCGGCATTTGAAATTTTAAATAGAAACATATAGCTTTTAGAGTTTTAGAAGATCAAATATTAGGTTTTAGTTTCTCGGAAAGATAAACATGACATATTTTATCTTACAAAAAAAATTCATGTTGATATTTTTACAAGAATGATATACCAGATATTTAGAGCAATTTCTACGTAATTGAAAAATAATGACTGCACTGTGATATATAATAATTCTAAAGAGTACTCGCTGCATTCTTTCTATTCAATTATAGTCTAACTCTATCTCATTTCAAGATTATAAATCAAGTTATACTTGAAAAAATCGAGCATATTTAGTTAAAAAAAAATTATGTGATGAACCCGCTAATACAAAATCTTGGTTCCACCACTGTATGCAATTTGATATCACTATTTGATACGCTATTGTTATACAAAATACACGCTTTGTTATACATATTTTAATTCGGTTGCATATTATTTTGTTTTGAAAAAAAAATGCTATGCATATTAAGCATTTTGTTATACATGTTAATCACTTAATATGCATAACAAAATACTTAATATGTATAATAACTTTTCATAACAAAATAATATGTGTCCAAATTGAAATAACACGCACCACAAATTTCTTGCATTAACAATCGCATTTCGAATAATGGTATCAAATTATGTATCTAGGAATCAGCTCGCATTAGAAATATATGTCAAAACTATAACATGTTTTCGGTAGATATCCTGACTGAACACTAAGTATGATAAAATTGAGGGGTTCAAAAGATAATGCATGTTAATTAGTACTGTTTGGGCGCTTTATTTTATTTCATTTGGTTCTCTTTTTATTTATTCAGAGCTTAACTCTATAACAACAACAACAACAAAATTTTATTTCAAACAAGTTAAAATAGATTAGAAATAAAATATCTATTGAATTTTATTTTCATAAAATTAATTGAATTTTTACATCAAATCTATCACGTTCTCCTTTTCTTTCCGGACTTGGAACGACTTATCTCGGTAAGCTAAAAAGACATAAATTCGCTCATTACTTGAGGGCTAAATCTTGAGATAAAATGAAGAAGGAAAATGTTCGGTAGATACTAATATTGCTACCGATTATCGATATCGATGTTATTATACAAATTTAGTTGAATTATTATGTATGTTATTTCATATTTTTTGGTATTGAAAAAATTATTACGCATGTTAACAAACTCAAATAGCATGCATAGCTATTTCAGTACAAAAAAATAACATGCATAACTATTTCAGTACAAAAAATAACATGTATAATAACTCAAATAATATACATAATAACTCAACAAAATATACACAATAACATCGATACCGATAGTCGGTATCAATATTGATATTACATATCAGCTCCCAATGAAGAAATGGACTAGCGGTAGTTCAGAAAATCCGTATCATGTCCCTTCTTTACTCACATTTCTTTGGTCAGTGGTAACACGATAAAATGACAAAAAGATGTTTAACCGAGAAGACATGACAGAAATTCAAATATCAAAGAGCCGTAGCTATCACTAAACTATCTATCAAAATTCATAATAAATACTTAATTAGGTTCAAACAAAGAATAATCTGTACATGGCTTTGGAGGTCGCAAATGACCATCAAAATTTCAGCTCAAATAAAAGAAAACAAAATTCCCACCAATTAGTTATTTAAGACAACAAATGGATCAACAAGCTACTCCCAAAAGGAACTGTGAAAATAGAACACTCGTCAAGGTAACATCTCCCAGTAAGTGCTGTCAAGAATAGAAATATAAAAACAAAAAAGATTTGAATTCTGTTTGGAGGTCTCAACCACATATATAGAATAAAGGTACTAGATATCACCAACTGATACTAAAGAGTGGAATTATGGATACATAACTATCTCTGAACAGTACAATTCCAAAGTTAGATTACATGGAAAACAACACTTGTAAATTTGTAATAATAGTGATGGGTTTTTCTTACTATAGAAGGCAGCACTAGTAAAGCAAAAGAGCGTACAATAACATTGAAGTAATTGTTGTATGGACCATCTTTAAATTCACAATAGTAGCACCACATGCACATAATAAACATAGTAAATTCACTGAAAGCACACTTATTATGCTTCAATATCTTCTGACAAGTCAGTAAATGTGCCAAATATTCTAGTCAGGTCAGGAGATATCTCCCTGGTATCGTGTTCCAAGTCTTACAATAAACCGTCAGAGATGAGTATTTCAATTAGAGAGCAAAAATACCTTTTGCGAGTTACAACAATGGACTATACTTTGTACTCATACATTCGCATCCATTTTGTAGAGGACCACTTGTTCCCTTTGATTACAGGGCACCCTCCTGAAACAAAAATGAGAAAATATTAGACACCAAGAATGCGTGGAAATTAGCAATTTACGTACCAGAACCATGACATGCATTAGAATTGATATAGGTAGAGTTATAACAACTTTTCATCACGATTAGAGACGTAGGACATTGTTAAGACTCTTAGGATTTATAGCATAGTTATTATTGCCATTATTACTATTATTACTTACTATTATTATATTACTATTATTATTATTATTTATATTTTTCCACCATTTCGATTGGATTTCATTTCTAGCCTAACACAACTTGTTTGGGACTAAAGGCTTTGTTGTTGTTGTTGTTGTTGTTGTAGAAAAATATTTTGTCTACACAGATTTGGTATTGCGAACATGTACAGGTTTAACATAATTTGACACATGAATTTACATGTCCGAAAATAAGAACCATCCAACATAGTAAATCAACAGCCCTGTTCTCAACCAGCAAGGCTTTGAGACAGCAAAACCAAACCAGAGAAGAATGGGCCAAAAGGAGAAACCCAGCCTATAGAACTTGAATAAACCTCACCATGCAAACTTGTTGTATCTTGAGTGCCGTCTGGCTTCATGCTCCAAAAAAGTAATGCATCCCCCATTTTTGGCTTCACTGAAAGACCTCGCTTAGCGCAATCCGACATCTGATTGTAATGTGGCAAAGAGCTACTGTTAAATTTGGCAGAAGGAAATACCGTCTCTCCACCATCTTCAACATCAGACCTGCACAACAAGGATAGTTGCTGAAATAAATAAAATCTAACAAAAGCAACAAACCAAAAGAAAAGAAATAAGTCCTAAACATACAGGTACATGAGAAGAGTGGCTACACGCTGCCCGCCATTTTTGGTATTAAACTCATCATGGAAGAAATCAAAATGCGGTTCATACTTCTGACCAACTTCATAATGGAGCACTTGAAGCCCCTCTCCGTTCTCTGTAAGGTCATTTGCAAGATTGGCCAAAGAAATGAATATTAACGCTACAGCTAAGAATAAAAAGGATCATATACAGACTGATCAGCAGCCTAATTTATTTCTATCCATATCTTATTTCTGGTAGCAGATACCAATACTTGTAAGCCCGGCAAGGTATGGATAATAAGAAGGTACATATATACATATATAAACCGCAACTTGACGATTATGAAGATGGTTTAAATATGAATACATATTTTAGTGCAACTTATCATCAGACACGATCCAAACTGGATAACTTCTTTCAGAAAGAAAGATAACTTATTTTCCACTTAGGTTTCAATGAAATCAACCCCAAATAACGGTCGTAGGAGGGTGTAAGTTTATCCCTTATGGGCCTTCTTGCAAAGTTAAGGTTTTAAAGCAAGTAGTAAACTTCAATGGTAATAAGAAAGCTGTAGGAAGAACATCACAAAGAAAAATAACTAAAATAACAATGCTTCTTCTTGCTTGGTAAGGCTGTATGTAACAAAAGGAAGTGAGTTTTTTCTTCATGAAAAAAATTGGTACCTAACAAAAAGGTCCCTGTGCATTACCTGTTGGTATGAAAGTAAAATCTGCAATCCTTTTCTCTATTGTGCTGATTATCTTGTCTTGGCCTCTTCTAAGAAACATGCCAGAACTTGTTCGGACCCTGAAGAAAGCAGATTGCAAAATTAAATTCCTTAATATTTTCAATTAAGATGAAAAATATATAGGAACAAGAGATGTTAGGATGTTACAACCTACTATCGATACTCTTGCCAGTTTTGGTGTCCACCACAGTTGACTTCATCATATGTGGTGTAGCCAACTTTATCAAGTGCTCACATTCCTCCTTGGACTAAAACAGGAAATAAAAAAAATGTACAAGTCCTTCAGCTAAAACAATATGAATTGAAGAATCAGAAAATGCAAAGGAGTTCCACATTTGTTGTGTACAGGCACAAAGCAAGAGTTTATGCAAATGTCAATTACAAAAAATACAAGCCAACCAACAAAAAGCACTATTTATACCAAGAAATTGTGATAGATAAAAGCTCTGGGCTCCCATGAGAGCAGCTCCGTCCATTGTTCTCCTTTCTGCTCTTCTTTCCTACAATTCAAAATCCAAAATAAAAATCAACCATCACTAAACCAGATCAAACCCCTTCCAATAATCCATCCATTAGACAAAAATTCCAAAGTATGATGCGTACGATTCAAAAGCAGATCTGCCGAAACGAGCACGAGAGAGGTGGGGCCCGCCCTTGGATCCGACAGGAAGGGAGAAGATGCCGAGCGCAAGAAGCATAAGGAGCACGACCGTTGACATGAGAAGTGCAACTATGATCGGAAGGTACGGCGACGATCTCCGCCCCCCGGTGGTGAGTCGGCCGGGCCGCGTGGCCCTCGCCATGACTTGTCAGCGCAGAGAGAATCGCAAAATTGTTCTCAAGTGGTACTCTAGCTATTGGTTTTTGCGAGTAATGGAGAGGTGACAACGAGAGGGAGGAGATTGGGACAATGGGTTTGGTTTAGCTTGGAAAATGGAGACTCGCCGTGCTAAGTAATTGGTTTTGTCTCGTGCTAGGACCTTTTTCAGAGTCAGATTTATTGGCGGTTTGGTCAGAAGATACGCGGGATAGTTATTACTTATTAGTTAATGAGGACTAAAAAATAAAAATGGGATGTAAATGTAAATGTAAAAAAAAAACAATGTAGATTATACTTGTAAATGTTTTTTTTTTTTTTGAGAAAAAGATGGGAGGTCAAGCCTCCCAAATTTTATATATGATCACATAAATATGATGATTTGAATTATAGGATAAAAATGAGAGAAATACACGAAACAAGAAAAAACACGAACGAAAAAACATGAAACAAAAGAAACTAAGAAATAATTACACAGCACAACACAAATAGAGCCTAGATTTTGAGAAGATAGGGAGATTCTTCTCAATCACTGCCGGACTCCCAAAACCTACACCGCTCCTCGCGGTCTGCACCGCCCAGTGCGGCCCACCACCGTCGTTGGCGGCCTTCCATCATCAGATGTCTTGGGTACACCTCACTTACCAGCACCTCACGGATCTCCGGCGCTAGTTGCCGAACAATCCTGTTTGGTTGTGCTTGTAGGTGCCCGCACCTCCTAATGGCCCCGTTTGATGTAAGGAGCCGCTGTCCGTCAGTGCGGATCTCCTTCGGTTAGGGCTAGGGTTTAGATCTCCTCACAACCACCTCCTAGACTTGGAGCTCGGTACCGCCTCTGTTGAGGATAACTCCATCATGTGGTGCTGAGGGGAAGAGGGAGGGAAGGAAAAGAGAGGTGGAGTGTGAGGTCGAGTCGAAAGTAAGAGGCAGCCACTGGGAGGAACCGGCGGTTTGGTTTCCCTCCTCTTATCCTCGACGGTAGAGGGCTTTGAGCAAAAAGAGGTCAGATCGGAGCGAGAAGTGGCCACTGGGAGAACTCGCTGAGCGGTTCCCTCTTCTCTTTCTTCTCCGGCGACTAGTCACTCTCGGCTTTGGTGGTAGAAGAAAAAAGACGGAGAGGAGGTGGAGGAAAGAGGGGAGGAGGAAGAGGGTAGAAGGAAGAGGCGAGAGGAGGCCGACGGGTTGTCCTAGTGACCGACGACGCAGCCTCCCCCACCTAGGTTTAGGGTTTTGTTTCCCTCTCTTTTTCCCTTTCTTTTTTCTCTCTCGCGGGGACTCCGCTGGTTCAGACCTAGATCTCCCGACTTTAAGTCTTGTGTTTGTTAAAGGGGATTATACTTATAAATGTTAAAAAGGAACATGTACTAGATATACGTGTTCGCGCTCCGCGCAAAAAAGTTAAATTTTGAACTTTTGTGTTACAATAATAAAATTATAACAAACCGTTTAATTAATATAAAAAAATAAAAAAATGGCAGGAAAAAGCTGAAAAGCTATGAACTATGACAGTCGATGAGACATGAGTATCTTAAAAACTAAAACACTCTTCATTCATGAGGTATGCGTCAATCGCCATGGGTCATGCGACATGCGGTTTGTGTTATACGTCGTGCGTCTCACGTCGTGCATCATAGATTATGTGTCATGTGTCATGCGGCATGCGTCATGTATCATGCGTCATGCGTCATGCGTCATGCGTCATGCGTAATGTGTCTTGCGTCATGTGTCATGTTTTATGCCTCATGTGTTATGCGTCATGCGTCATGTAGTCATGTGTCATGCGTTATGCGACATGTGATATGTGTCATGCGTCATGCATCATGCGTCATGCGTCTTGCGGCTTGTGTCGTGAGTCATGTGTCTTGCGTCATGCGTCATGCATCATTCCTTTAACGTCTTGTGACTTGCAGCGTCATGCGTAATGTACCGTCATGCGTCATGTGTCATGCGTCATGTGTCATGCGTCATGTGTCATACGTCATGTCTTATGTGATATGCGTTCACTGCATGTTGTTGTTTTATTGTCGTATGACGTTAGAATAATGATGCACACGTCATGCGTTGTGCGTCATGCGTCTTGCCTCATGAGGCTTGCGTCATTCGTCTTGTGTTTCACGTCATGCGGCATGCGTCATGCATCATGCGACGGTGTCATGCGTCATGTGTCATTCCTCTAACATCTTGCGACTTGCAGCGTCATGCGTCATGTGTAATGTACCGTCACGCGTTATGCATCATGTGTCGTGCGTCATTCGCCATATGCGTCATGCGTCTTGCATCATTCGGCTTGCGTCATGCGGCTAACGTCATGCTTCATTCATCATGCGTCATGCGTCGTGCGTTGCTCCTCTAACATCGTGCGACTTGCAACATCATGAGTTTACGTCATGCATCATATAACATGCATTATGCGTCATGCGTTATACGTCATGTGTCATGCGTCATGCGTCTGACGTCTTGCATCATGCATCATATGTCTTGCGTCATACGTCATGCATCGTGCGTCATTCCTCTAACGTCATGCGACTTGCAGCGTCATGCGTAATAAAACATGAATCATGTGTCCTACGTCAAGCAACATGCGTCATGCGTCATGCGTCATGCGTCATGCGTCATGCGTCATGCGTCATGCGTCATGCGTCATGCGTCATGTGTCATTCCTTTAACGTCTTGCGACTTACAGCGTCATGCGTCATGTGTAATGTACTGTCACGCGTCATTCATCATGCGTCGTGTGTCATTCCCATGCATTATGCGTCATGCGTCATGCGTCATGCGTCATGCGTCATGCGTCATGCGTCATGCATCTTTCGTCATGTGTCATGCGTTGTGCGTCATGCGTCATGCGTCATTCCTCTAATGTCATGTGACTTGCGTCATGCGACATGCGTCATATATCGTGTGTCATATGTCACGCGTCATGCGTCACGCGTCTGACGTCATGCATCTTGCATCATTCGTCTTGCGTCATGCGGCTAATGTCATGCGTCATTCATCATGCGTCATGCGTCGTGTGTCATGCGTTGCTCCTCTAACGTCATGCGACTTGCAACATCATGCGTTTACGTCATGCATCATGCGTCATGCGTCATGCGTCATGCATCATGCAACATGTGCCATGCGTCATGCATCATGCGCCATGCGCCATGCGTCATCCATCTGATGTCTTGCATCATGCATGATGTGTTATGTGTCTTGCATCATACGTCATACATAACCCAAGCATCATGCATCTTGTTGACGTCATGCATTATGTGTCATGCATCTTGCATCATTCGGCTTGCGTCATGCGGCTAATGTCATGCGTCATGCGTCGTGCGTCATGCGTCTAACGTCATGCTTCATGCATTATGCGTCATGCATCTTGCATCATTCGGCTTGCGTCTTGCGGCTAATGTCATGCGTTGCTCCTCTAACGTCATTCAACTTGCAACATCATGCGTTTACGTCATGCATCATATAACATACATCATGCAACAAGCGTCAAGCGTCATGCATCATGCGACATGCGTCATGGGTCATGCGTCGTGCGTTATGCGTCTGATGTCTTGCATCATGCATGATGTGTTATGTGTATTGTGTCATACGTCATGCATCGTGCGTCATTCCTCTAATGTCTTACAACTTGCAGCGTCATGCGTCATGCAACATGAATCATGCGTCATGCATCTTGTTGACGTCATGCATTATGCGTCATGCATCTTGCATCATTCAGCTTGCGTCATGCGGCTAATGTCAGGCGTCATTCATCATGCGTCATGCGTAATGCGTCGTGCGTCATGCGTCGTGCGTCATGTGTTGCTCCTCTAATGTCATGCGACTTGCAACATCATGCGTTTACGTCATGCATCATATAACATGCATCATGCGTCATGCACCATGGAACATGCATCATGCGCCATGCGCCGTGAGTCGTGCACCGTGCAACTTGCAGCGTCATGCGTCATGCGTCATGCGTCATGCGTCAAGCGACATGCGTCATGCGTCATGCATCTTGCATCATGCGTCATGAGAAATATGATTACTACATAGATGCACAGGGTTTTTTCAGGAGGGGTCGAAATGATGGTTATTCCTAAAAAAATAATTTTACATGGTCATTCATGCAAAAAGTTTCAAATACATGGTCATTTCTAAATTTTTTTTAATATATATGGTCCTTTTTGAAAAAAATTTCCCAGGGGTTACACGTGACGAGAGTTTGACGAAAAAAGGAAAACGGCACTGTTTATTCGTGAACAGTGCCTGGATATGCGTCATGCATCTTGCATCATGCGTCAGGAGAAATATGATTACTACATAGATGCACAAGCTTTTTCAGGAGGGGTCAAAATGATGGTTATTCCTAAAAAAAATTTTATATGGTCATTTATGCAAAAATGTTTCAAATACATGGTCATTTATAAATTTTTTAATATATATGGTCATTTTTGAAATTTTTTCCCAAGGGTTACCTGCGGCGAACGTTTGACGAAAAAAAGAAAAAAAAAGGAAAACGGCACTGTTCATTCGTAAACAGTGCCTGAATATCAGACAATGATATATTGTAATATATACTCGGATGTGACTCAGCTGGGTAAATCTCATTGATCGTTAGATATAACAGATTAAGATTCCCCAAATACCGACGAGTAAATTTACACTTGATCGAAACCTATGTTATTCGAATACTTCAAGTATTTTATCGCATTCGTATTCGATATTTTCTGCACTCGTATCTGTTATGATTCTCGTGCGAAACTTCATGTGATAATCAAAGTGTATTTTTTAGTCGTTGCTTCATCACGTTGTCGTAAGGTTTAAGTCACTTCTCATCAAAAGACATATTACATCTGCATCTTATTCTCTCGTGTATAATAAAAAAAATTATTATATATATTCACTTATATATTATTTTTCAATGTATTAAATTACTTATTTAATTAAAATTTAATATATATTTAGCCGCATCTGTATTTAATATTTTTACAATTACCGTATCGCCGCACTCGTATCGTATCGGATATGATATCCGCACCTTCAACATAAATCGAAACAGATCACATATTTTTGCTAAAAATTGAGGAAAATGAGCTGATGGTTCATATTACTGTGTATGAAGTTAAACAGTTCCTAGAACCAGTTTTAAATACTTTATCAATTAGCGCTATAACATATGGTTTTCTAACGGCGCTATTTGGTATCGGATCCGAATATGCTATTATTTTGAGTAAAAAGGAGGGTTCTATTATTCGATCTAGACCGTCCAATTAAAAATAGACGGATTAGATCGCTCACAAATTTAACTGATAGGACTGATTTTAAAAAATCTCATTCGTTACTTGAATTTTCAACAAATAAGATTTAAATAATAGAGTCCTACTTTTCTTTTAAAGAAAAATAGGTGATGTGAATCCTTGAGTATCACAGTGCAAAAGGCTTGTCAGACATAACGTGTTGTGAAAGACAGTGAGATTGAGGAAGAAACCATGTTGGAATTTAGTGAGTTAAATGGTCTGATCGAACCACAAATAGGGGAAAGTAACGGCCATGAATTTGAAGGAGAATTGAGACTGTTAGAGGTGACTGGGTATGATGTGATTCTAAGTCTTGACTGGTTGAGTCAGTTTGGTCATATGAAGTTTGATTGGAAGAAAAGGTGGATTCTTGATAGTTGGTATAGTACAAAATGTCAATTGACTGTTGAAACTAATTAGGGGATTTGTAATTCAGATATATGAAATTGCTCAAAAGAAAATGCTTCCATATTTTTCCCATGTAAATTAACTTATACTATTGTTGATGAAAAAATTTATAATTATTGATGGCAAAATCAACTTGTAACTAATTTGTGTTTAAAATCTTGTCCATAACATACTCACAATTTTTCATATTGTAATAGATGTCAAGTTTAAGAATCACGAAGGTAAAAGTAAATAATAAAAGAAAAGAAGAAAATTAAATTACCATCGGATTTGGTAATAACTAAAAAGGCCTGCACATGTAGCTCATAAATACATGACATTTAAATGAGATATTTATTTAGAACAGTCCCTTCTGAGCACCATCATTGCTTGTAAAGTTGTAATGCTGAAAGGTAAAAAGTTCTTTCTATAATCATGCAAGGTCCAGTGATAGAGCCCTGTGAAACTAATTCGGTTTTACAAATCGTATTATAAGCTATACTCAAGACTGACATAGATCACATGGGACATGCAAACACAGGAACGGATCTAGAATTTCTGTCAGAGGAGTAAAATCTATAAAAAAAAATTCGGAGAAAGAAAAATATTGCATATTTTTAAATATACTTGATTATTTTACAAAAAAAATTGACAAATCGTAAAAATATACAGAATTATTTTGCAAAAAAAAAGTTCCGGAGGAGGAGGACTTTGCCCTCCTGGCTTGTACTAGCTCCGCCCGTGTGCAAACCTCCATTGAAGTGGAGGGCATTGATGTGATTTATAATCCCACCATTGCTTTCACATTCACTACCATACACCGCAACTCCCACTAATATTTCTTAAAAAAAATCTCTTTTTCTACATAGTGATGTATGAAATAAGAACATATTAGGAGCAGAATACAATATATATCTTTCAATAAAAAAACGTAAAGAATAGACCCTCTTTAAATAACAAAGTAAAAGAACCTTGTTTCTTTTTGAAGATTTATTCCAATAAAAAGCAGTTAAAAAAAATTAAACAATAAAATAAGTTTATAGACATCAACAGACAACTAGACAGCCTGGTTATTTATGACAAGAAATTGTCAAATTTCAGCTCTTACTCCAGAAGTGATCAGTAAAACATGCACTCATCTTTTATATGCATCATATTAAATTTATACTATTAGAATCAATAACACAATTAAGACCTCTTAGGTTACTGAGTAAGAAGTTGAAGATAACGAGGGGAATGCCTCTGAGGATGAAGACCTCTTAGGTAGCAGTTAAATATATCAGGAGATGGATTGATCCACAATTAAGACTAAGACAATATTGTTTTTTAGTATATGGCTATGTACAGCTTTCATCGTTAGTCAATATGTTGCCATTTGTTTAATCAGTAGATGCCTCTGTGGATTGTAATAGGGTAGTTATCCTTTTATTTTTGCTCTGTAAACTCTCAGCATAGATCTCCTATGCAAAAAACTATGTAGATTGCTTTCATGGTATTAATGGAAACTGACACCTTGTCTTGAGGTTGCTTTTTGTCAAAAAAAAAGAACGAATCACACAAATGTTAGATTTCAAATTTAAACTCAAACTACAACTGTCAGACTACCGTTAACGAATCCATACCCTAACATGAATATCAAACTCACTAGTTATCTCTGACCTAGAATGCCTTGCAGACATGCTCTCAGTTTAACTTACGAACACAGACAAATTGCAGAGGTTATAACTGATAACCATAGCACTAGCGTCTTTATTTTACAACAGACTTATCACATAGACGACATTGCCGAATGCTAATGAAAAAGGAAAAAATATAATGTTAACAAAAAAGAGCACAGTACAAACTATTAATGAACTACATAACTATTAGACCCTGAAGCTTACAGCAGTAAACCAAAGAAAGAGTTAATATGTATGACACATGACGAGATCGGAAAAACTGTACAAGATCTCTCCAATTTTTCTATTGTCCTTTACAAGACTCGATGACTTTGGTAACAGCTGAGTGTGTCTCTGGTGATATCATGTTTAGAGAGAGATGAAACGCCTACAAATTTACAATAAGAAAGGATAATTATTGTACTTATGATATAGTACTTGTAGAGCCATACAGTGGAAATGGTACACTTATTCAAAACATACTCATAATATCACAGATTCTAATAGTGTACCAGAGCAATTTCCATTGTATGAAATAATTTCTATTCTATCTTAATAGGTGCCAACTTTTTGTAATTGCAGGATCAAATTGCCTGGCATTGAGATCGAAACACGTACCACAAATCTTTCCAAGACTGGTACAAGAGTCAACAAGTTGTTGTTAGGAAGGCAGCTGGCAATGGCTTCGCGCACCTCCATACTGCATGCAGGAGTTTAATCATAACAGATTACAATACGAGGTATGTTTAAAAAACAGAATGCATAAATACTAGGCTAAGATCCCAAAGGACAGACTAGCAGTTCTGGTACCTTTCAGTTGATAAGAACGCAAGCAATAAAGCTGAATAAGCCTCAACAATCATTTTCTCAGCTTCCTTCTCCCCTTGCAGCAGGTATTCTTCTGCATCATCCTGCATCACAAAAAAGAAAAGACTGTCAATAGTCACATTTTTCTAAGTGGGCTGTCACACGTACCAGGAGACCAAAGAGTTCAATATTTTTATAAATTGTGCATTACCATGTAGACACAAACCTATCTATCAGCGTACTATTCATGTAGAATTGAGTTCGAGTTCTCAGGTCACACCTCAACCCAATTGGGCTTACCCTATTTCAAAGCTCAAACTAACAAACCAACTATTTTTCATCATGAAAAGCGCTTCTGACTCTGATAATGCAAACATTTCAGGTCAAACCAACTAACTGAAGTAATTCCATGGCTGACTGGTCAAGGTCATGATTCCTTGATAGCAGGTCCACTTATGGTTGACCTCAAGCTGTATCTGCTATTAGAAATTAATAGCCAGAAACACTACCGATCCCTACTTTTATTTTAGCTTGTTGTCAGGCCCATCTTCTAGAATTTTAGGCACAACGAGGATGCATACCGGTGCTATGATTTCTTTCTCTTCACCAACATCTCCTGCACCCCGATTGGCCAAGAATATGGCACAAAATAATGGTATAAGATCCATTTGACCATTTATCCTCTCTGAATTTCCTGATTGATCAATTGAAACACATGGAGATGCAAGCCTCAACCTACAAAACAAATTTCGAAGCAACATTCATCAGAAGCAAACACATTTGTTACTTGCAACATCAACAGCAACAACAACAATTTTATTTCCAAATAAATTGAGATGAGCTAGACGTGAAATCCAATCTAAAATGAAAAGTCAATATAAATAATAATAATATAATAAATAGTAAAATAATAATAAAAAATAAAAATATAATAATGATAATAATAATAATAATAAATTAATAATAATAATAAACTATTCTACAAATCATAAGTGTAGACTAGCATCCTTTTTTCGTTACTTTTGAACTAAAATTGTATAATTATATCACTACTTCTAAATTTTAGTCTGTCATGGCTTAGATACGTGCATCGCTGACTTTCATACACTCCTTACTTGACGCCAACTCTTTGAAGACATTTCATACCTTTAAGTTCCTTTTTACAACTTCATTTCATGTCAATTTAGGTCGACCCCTACCTCTTTTCGATGCGCCTTAAAACTCCACTACTCTATTGGATATACCAATACCATCACAAACGATTTTAAACAAATTTATCATCAATCGATTGCAACCTCGACCTTGTCACGTATATCGTTATTTATAATGCAATCCCTTCATGTATGCCCACATATCTACCGTAACCTAAGCATCTATGCCACGCTTGTATGTGTTACCCTTTAGTACTCAACATTCTACTCCATACAACATTACATGTCTGATCATTACCTTTCAACCTTTGTAGGACATTTTTGTCGCATAGGATATTAGATACTTGTCGTCATTTCATCCAACCTGCTCTTATTCTATGGCTAACATCTTTATCAATCTCGCCATAACTCTGTAGCATCGATTCCGAAATATCGAAAAGTGTTTCTTCTAGACACAACTTGTCCATCTAACCTATCATCTCCATCTTCTGATCGAACGCCACTAAACTCGCAATTCATGTACTCGGTCTTAGTCCTACTAAGTCTAAAACCTTTTGATTCTAAAGTCTTCCTCCACAACTCTAATTATCTACCCACCCCTACCTTCGTCAACTAGGACTAGGAGTGCAAGAAAAATTCGTAGTTCATAATTTGTTCGAGTCTAATTTGAGAAAAATTCGAAATTAGTTCGTTCGAAATTAATTTCAAATTGAATCAAACTAGTTCGAAATGATTTTGAAACAAACTCGAACTAGGGCCAATTCGTTCAAAACTGTTCGAGAACTAGAATAGTTCGAATCTTGAAAATCTGAGCTGTCAGATGATATCGAGATTATTGATATATATAGTCTTAGCTAGTTCATTCGAAACAGTATCAAATCAAACTCAAACTTGACACTGTTCTTTCGAATGTTGTTCGCAAACTATATAGTTCGAATCTTGTCGTTATTTTTCTCTTTCTTTCTCAACTACATTATCTACTTCACATTCCTTCTCACTTGAGATTTTTAACTACTCATCTTTAATGCCAGCATCATCACCTCCATTCTTATACTCTATAGTTGATTCACCCTCACTTGCTCCATTGTCAACATGCTCTACACCATCTTCTATGATCTCTTCTATTAGATAATACTCATTTTTATCTTATTTTACTACTGCAGTCGGATTGCGAGAAAATATCATAGTTCGTAATTCGTTCGTGTTTGATTCGAATCAGTATCAAACTCAAACTCAAACTCAAACTTCACACAATTCGTTCGAATATCGTTTTATTTGAAATCAAACTAGTTTGAAATTGATTTCAAATCAAACTCAAACACAAGTTAATTCGTTCGAGTTCGATTCATTTGCAGTCCTAATTAGGCCCACATCGTCCGCAAAGAGCATGCACCAAAGAATATCTCCTTGTATATCTTTTGTGATCTCATCGATCACTAAGTCAAATATGTAAGGGCTCAAGGTTGACCTCTGATGTAATCCTACCTTAATGGAAAAGTCATTAGTCTCGCTGTCACATGCTTTGACACTAGTCACAACATTATCGTACATATCCTTGATAATATTAACGTACTTTATTAGAACTTTCTTCTTTTTAGGTGCCCACCACATGACCTTCATCGGTACTTTGTCATACGTTTTCTCCAAGTCGATGAATGTCATGTGTAAATCCTTCTTCTGTTCTCTATATCTCTCTATCAGTTGTCTTGTAAAAAAACCACCTCCATAGTCGATCGTCCGAGCATAAAATCAAGTTAATTTTTCGTAACGCTTGTCATCTTTCTTAAACGATGCTCAATCACTTTCTCCCAAAGCTTCGTTAAATGGTTCATAAGTTTGACTCCTCTATAATAAGTACAAATTTGAATCTCCTGAAGATGGGTACTAATATACTTCTCTTGTACTCGTCCGGCATTTTGTTTGACCGAAAGAAGTTGGATAGCTTAATTAGCCATGCTATCCTATGTCTCCAACGCATCTCCATACCTCGATCGGAATGTTATCAGGCACTAAAACCTTACCTACTTTCATTCTTTTTAAAACCTCCTTCAACTTTCTCTTGAATTCTTCGAACGAATCGCCTGTTGGTGTCATCAAAAGAGTCATTTAACTCAACCATAGTGCTTTCATTCTCTCCATTTGTTCTTGATCTCTTCATTTTTCGCCAGAAGTTTATTTGTCTCGTCCTTGATGCATTTGACTTGGCTCAAATCTCTCGTCTTTCTTTCGCGGAGATTGGCAATCTTATAGACGTCCTTTTCGCCTTCTTTCGTACCTAACTTATGATATAGAGCCTAATAAGCTCGACCCCTTGCTTTCTTTGCGTTCTTCTTGGCCATTTTGTACTTATGTACGTTGTCTTCACTTTTATCATGATGCAAACACTTGTAACAGTTTTTCTCCCTTATAGCTTTTTGCATGTTCTCGTTCCACCACCAAGTGTCTTTAGGTTTGTGTTTATCACTCCGAATAACTGCGTAGCTCGTTATTCGTTAAAGGTTCATTCTTCAATCATCGTGTCCTCCTTAAAGACTTGTTGGCATCTCCTTTGAGTTTTCACCATCTCGTTCTCGATATTTTGACGCCTTGTCCTATCGAGCGCATATTCAAAAGCGAAAATCCGAGACCACAAGCTTGTGTTGTTGAACGACACATTTTTCGAGTATAACCTTACAATCTAAGCAAGCTTGTTTGTCCTCCCTCCTAGTAAGAATAAATCGATATGGCTCGAGTGTTGGCCACGACTGAAGGTAACTAAATGAGATTGTCTCTTTCTAAAAAGGTGCTCGCTATCATGAATTCATATGCCACAGCGAAATTCAAGATGTTTTCTCCTTGATTCCTATCACCATAGTTATTAGTATTGTACGATACGAGATACGTATCGTACGATACGAGACCAGTCAAAGCAACGTCGAGACGTACGGTAGCTGTGTATCGGGAGACCAGCGTATCGCTTGAATCGGAGCGAGACGGAGCGTCGTATCGCGTATCGCGTATCGCTACGAATCGTGTATCGTGACGATTCACAGATGGACCAATCGAGAACCGAGATTTCCCTCGAAATTGTCGCCTCGCCTTTTTTTCATCCTTTACGATACCTTTCCCTCCCCAATAGGTTTCACTCTTTTTTCCAAACCCTCGCCATTCTACTCTACCATTGCTCGATCTCCCATCGCCAAGTAGAAACCTCCAACGATTCCATCGGCATCGCCAGGATTCTCCATCGTTAGGTAAAAGGTACAGTTCTCTTTTTTTTTCTCACTTTCGTCATTGATTTATGTGTTATAAAGTATAAACTAAGTTGTAAAAGAAGAGTAGAGAAGAAGAGGTCAAGAGACAGCATTTTATATAGTTGGACCATGTCAGGATCTAATCTCGTTGAGCTGGAGATCGAAGAAGAAAAGAAAGGGGGAAGAGGAGACTAGCCGTTGAAATAGGAAACTGGGCAGATAGGGCAGTTCGGGTAGTTAGGTGATAAAAGAGTGACGGGTGGGGCCAGCTGCCCAAACTTTTAATTGTATTAGGGAAACAAGGGACGGGATGAGCCAAAGCTGATCTAATGGTTCATAAGCAAGGGAGCTGTTAGGAAGTCTGTTAGTTGAGTTAGTTGAGAAGAATAATTCAACTGTAACTATAGCTTATAAATAGGAAATCAAAATGTAAGAAAGGCATGTTGGAAATGAAATTCAATTTGTTACCTTACTCATTCAATCTCGTTAAATCCCAATTTACTCAAATTTCGTAATCTCTCGCTTAATTGTCTCAATTCAGCTCACAGTTTCAATATGAGTTGCTAACAATTGGTATCAAAGCCAGGTTCCGCTGTCTGCCATAGTGGAGAAGGTTCCAAGAAATTCAAGAATGACGAGCAAGACTCGCAATGCTGTGGCTAACGAAGGAGAATCTCATCTGGATATCTCTCAGATCAACGAGAGAATCTCAAAAATGGATTCCAAAACCAATTCTTTACAAAAAGATCTCGGTAAGACGAGTCAAGAACTGGGTGGAAGAATGAATAAAATTGAGGAGAGTTTAGCTAAGCTTACCTGATTGGTTGAACGATCCCTAGATCAGCAAGAAGAAGGAAGCCAATTCAGCACGATGAGACATAAAGAAGGAAGCCACAGAATTGTTGAATTGGACAAGGAGGGAGAAAGGCACAGCAACAGACACGTTGATCATGCCTCACAAAATTCAAGAGTATTCCTTCCTCGCATGGACTTTCCAATGTTCAATGGGGATAAGGCAGTAGAGTGGTTGGAAGATTGTGAGCAGTATTTTGAATTTTATCAAATACCAGAAGAGCTAAAAACTAAAACTGCAACCATGAACTTTGTTGAAGATGCAAAAGAGTGGAATAGGTCCTTCAAAATATCTAATCCAACCCCTTCTTGGCCAAGATTAGTAGAAGAAGTGCTTGAGTTCTTTGATGAGAATGCTGAGGACCCCATGGATCAACTTAAGCAAGTAAAACAAATAGGGAAAGTCAGTGAATATGCAAAGGAGTTCTTGAGAGCAAGAGCAAGATTGATCTGTAAAACACAAGTGACTAGTGAAGTGTTATTTCTTAGCTTCTTCAGAAGTGGTCTAAAGGAAGAGATTAGGGATAATTTGGATCTTTTTGAACCAACAAATCTGAAGCAAGCTAACAAATTGGCTAAAAAGATTGAGGTCACACTTGGTAACAGCAATAAGAAGGGGTATTTTGGTCCAAAATCGACAAATGCTCAAACACAGAAGCCATTTGTACCTATTGACAGAAAGAAAGAAGACCATAACTTGAAAACAAGCTTCACCAAGGTCAATTCCATATCCTCACTTACTAATGAACAAAAAAGTAAATTGGGGTTGTGCTACCGATGTTTAGAGAAGTGGCAGATAGGGCATAAGTGTAACCCTAGTTCAATGCACAAATTGGACAATGAAGAACTAGTGGAAGAGATCAATAAGGACCTACATGAGCATGTGATAGAAGAAGAAGAGAGTGAAGAGGAGGAAGAAGAGGGTGAAGCTATGATAACAATCAATGGTCAGGTTAATATGCAGAATGAGGCTTCAGTGGCCAATCCTAGAACATTCAAATTTAAAGGCAAGGTAGAGAAGGTGGATGTATGCATTTTGGTGGATAGTGGGAGCACACACTCTTTTGTCAACCCTGAAATCATTCAAGTGAGTAAGGAACTCAACTTCAACATTGAAGGTCATAATTTCAAAATGGACCTTAGAGTCATGAAAGTACCTGGTTATGACTTGATTTTAGGAATGGACTGGTTAATGACGATTGGAGTGATGACCATTGATTGGAGAAAGGGGATGATGCAATTTAATTATCAAAACAAACCAGTGAAGCTGAAGGTAGAAGGAGTTAAGGCAGAAATCAAACTGTGTCAACAGTCAATTAACATTGATAAGGAGAGTAAGAAGGAAAGTCAAGTACTCATAGCTCAATTGTTTGTAAATCAAGAGACTGACAACAAAAATGTAGAGAGCATTAACCCTCAGATAGCTAAAATATTGAAAGAATTCAGTAGAATATTTGATGATTCAGACAGCCTACCACCTTCTAGGGATGAAGACCATAAAATACCTCTCAAGCCAGGAGCCAAGCCTGTGTCACTCAGACCCTATAGATTTTCTTACTTCCAAAGATTGAAAATTGAGAAAATTATTGAGGAATTGTTACAAAAATCCTTTATACAACCCTCAGTTAGCCCTTACTCATCTCCTATACTGCTGGTAAAGAAGAAGGATGAAAATTGGCGCATGTGTGTTGATTACAGGAAGCTAAATGAGGATACCATCAAAAACAAGTTTCCCAAATCCATAATTGATGATTTATTAGACGAATTGAAGGGAGCTAAATACTTCTCAAAACTAGACGTAAGAGCTGGGTACCATCAAATCAGGGTGGATGAAGGAGATAGATTTAAAGCTGCGTTCCAAATCCATGAAGGGCATTATGAGTTTAATGTGATGCCTTTTGGTTTGACAAATGCCCCTGCAACGTTTCAAGGCTTAATGAACACCATATTCAAACTCTATCTCAGAAAATTCATTTTAGTATTCTTTGATGACATACTCATATACAGCAGGGATATCAATTCCCATTTGGATCATCTCAGACAAGCCCTACAGGTACTAACAGGCAATCACCTCTTTGTTAAGAAATCAAAGTGTAGTTTTGGAGAAGAAAGCATTGATTATTTGGGGTTTATCATCAACCATAAAGGTGTTGCCACTGACCCTCAGAAGGTACAAGCCATGGTGGTGTGGCCCACTCCAAAGAACATCAAAGGATTAAGGGGTTTCTTAGGGTTGACTGGGTATTACAGGAAGTTTGTAAAGAATTATGGATTAATTGCTAGACCTTTGACTGAAAAACTGAAGAAAGATGCCTTTAGTTGGGATCAGGAAGCTCAGGCAACATTTGAGAGACTCAAGGAAGCCATGACTCGAGCTCCTATACTAGCTTTACCAAACTTTACCAAGAGATTCATAATTGAAACTAATGCCCGCAAGGAAGGAATTGGTGCAGTGTTAATGCATGAAGAGAGGCCAATTGCTTTTATGAGTCAAAAACTTGGAGTTAGAAATAGTTCCCTATCCACTTATGAGAAAGAGCTGTTAGCTTTGGTAGCAGCTGCGAATAAATGGAGATAATATTTGATTGGGGGGCAATTTATCATAAGGACAGACCACATAAGCCTAAAATATTTGTTGGAACAAAAGATTCATATTGTTGTACAACACAAGGGTTTAAGCAAACTTTTAGGGCTTGACTATCTCATTGAGTACAAAAGGGTAGAGATAATGTGGTAGCAGATGCCTCATCCAAAAGAGGGGAAGGAGAAGATGAAGATACTGCTCAAATCATTGCTCTAACTGAAATCAAGCCTCAGTGGGTAGATGAGGTGATAGCTAGTTATGAAGGAGACAAATGGGTTGAAGAATTAAAAAGGAAACTTAGCTCAAGCAATTCTGAAGGCAATCAAGATCCACATATTACTCAACATCAAGGCATATTGAGAAGAAAGGGAAGAATATGCATAGATGAACATGGGAAACTGAGAGCACAAATTTTGGAAGCCTTACACTCTTCTACCATAGGAGGCATTCAGGGATAACAGCCACCTACCAAAGGGTAAAAAGGTCATTCTTTTGGCCTAACTTGAAGGAATGCATACACCAGTTTGTAAGAGAGTGTGAAAATTGTCAAATGAATAAACCTGAGCATGTGCATATACCTGGGTTACTGCAACCTTTGAAAATTCCTCAAGAAGCCTGGACCAGTATCAGTATGGATTTCATATCAGGTCTACCAAAATCTGAAGGGAAAGAAGTGTGATAATGGTGGTGGTGGACAGGTTGACTAAGTATGCACATTTCCTATCTCTATCACATCCCTTTAAAGCCAAGGATGTAGCTATTCGATTCCTAGACAGTGTGTACAAATTACATGGTCTACCAAGCAGCATAATCACTGATAGAGACCCTATATTTACAAGTAAATTTTGGAAAGAATTGATGGAGAAAATTGAAGTTAAAATCAACATGAGCACTGCCTATCATCCTCAAACCGATGGGCAAACAGAAAGGGTGAACCAGTATTTAGAAAATTATTTGAGCATGTGTTTCATACAGCAAAAAGCCTGGCATAAGTACTTGTCACTTGCTGAATTCTGGTATAACTCCAGCTACCACTCTTCCCTAAAAACATCCCCATTCAAGGCATTATATGGATATGAACCCCCTCAGCTGGCTTTAAGCAGTATTCCCAAAAGCCAGGTGGAGTTAGTCAACAAGTTATTATCAGACAGACAGGAAGCATTAAGAGGGATTAAGGAGAATTTGAGAAAAGCACAAGAAAGAATGAAGCAATTTGCAGATCGAAATAGATCAGAAAAGAGTTTTAGAATTGGTGACTGGGTGTATTTAAAGATACAACCCTATAAGCAAATCACATTGGCCAAGACAAACAATTCAAAGCTTAACCCCAGGTTCTTTGGTCCCTATGAGATAATTGATAAGATTGGGTCAGTAGCATATCGATTAAACTTACCTCCTGAGTCATCAATACATCCAGTTTTTCATGTATCACAGCTGAAGGCAAGGATTAAGCAAGGGCAAGCTATAGCTCCTTAAATTCCCTTGGTAGGGGTGCACCCTATTCAACCACCATATCCAATGACAATACTGGCTCGAAGGATGGCTAAGGTCAATAACATGGTGGAACCCCAAATTCTCATTCATTGGAAAAATCAGGCTGTTGAGGATGCAACATGGGAGAGTTATCACGACCTTAAAGAGAAGTTTCCTGAATTTATTCTCGAGGTCGAGAATGATCGTGAGGAGGGGGCAGTGTCAGGATCTAATCTCGTTGAGCTGGCGATCGAAGAAGAAAAGAAAGAGGGAAGAGGAGACTAGCCGTTGAAATAGTAAATTGGGCAGATAGAGCAGTTCGGGTAAGTTAGGTGATAAGAGAGTGAGGGTGGGGCCAGCTGCCCAAACTTTTAATTGTATTAGGGAAACAAGGGGCAGGATGAGCCAAAGCTGATCTAACGGTTCATAAGCAAGGGAGCTGTTAGGAAGTCTGTTAGTTGAGTTAGTTGAGAAGAATAGTTCAGCCGTAGCTATAGCTTATAAATAGGAAATCAAAATGTAAGAAAGGCATGTTGGAAATGAAATTCAATTTGTTACCTTACTCATTCAATCTCGTTAAATCCCAATTTACTCAAATTTCGTAATCTCTCGCTTAATTGTCTCAATTCAGCTCTCAGTTTCAATCTGAGTTGCTGACAGACCACTTTCTTTCAAGCAGTTTTTTAGAGGAAACCCGTAGTGGAAGAGAGCATTTAATAGAGGACCACTTTCTGAAAAAAAATTTACTTAATCACAAACAAATTGACTCTGGCCTTCTATATTATGCATAATTACATTATGTAATACACATAGAAATTCGACAAGTAATTTATAGTTTTATTCATAATTAGATTATAGTTTTTGTAAATCAGAAAAATAATTATATTATGTAAAATTGTAAATTACATAGAAATTTGTTTTAGATTGTACTTGTACTTTTGTACTTGTTTTCTGATTTACATTATGCAAGTTACATATGTTATACATAATTAAATTGCCATTTTCTATTAGTTTTAATTAAAGGCAGATGAAGTGATGAACACATGCTTACATTATAATTAAAATTGAGATGATTTCTTTAGTTATTTAGATTTTTTTTGTTAGATACTAATTACTATAACTCATTTTGATATTTTAAAAAGAGCTTAGCGTATCTTAACGATACGATACACGATACACGATACGATACCCGCCGATACACGATAAATTTTACGATTCAACAACTATGCCTATCACCATATTCAAATCTCTTGTGCACTCCTTCGAAACCCCCACTAGTTGTACTAACATGACTGTTGAAGTCTCCTTTTACAAAAAGCTTCTTGCCACTAGGCACACCTCTAAGCATCTTTTCTAGATCTTTTTCAAAATTGCTTCTTGACTTTCTCGCACAAACCTATTTGTGGAGCATACGCACTAACGATATTTAAAACTAAATCGTCAACGACCAACTTGACTAAAATAAGTCGATCTCCTTGTCTCCCAATGTCGACAACTCCACTCTTGAGGCTTTGGTCAATTAAGACGCCTACTTCATTCCTGCTATATTTTATTCCTGTGTACCATAGCTTAAACTAGTATTTTCCACCTTCACCTTCTGACCCATCCATTTAGTCTCTTGAACGCATAGGATATTTACATGTCTCCTAATCGCAGTATCAACTAACTCTCGTAGCTTATAACAGGATCCTACATTCCAACTACCCAGACGAATTCTATTATCCTCGGCTAGCTTCCTTACCCCTCGCACTCGTCGAGTAAAGTGTGAAGACCCTTGCTCATTGGTCACTACACTCGACGCCGATGTAGTGCGTCACCAAGGGAGTGACGACCCGACCCTTGCACATTTAACACCATACCCGAATTCAAATATGACACGTCGCAAAGACAGTTACGTCCTAACGAAAGCCTATTGGGTTTAATTTCCATAGATGTGGCTTAAATTTCACGTTGACTCGCCAAGCCTATCACAATTCACAACCCTCCTTTTCCGGGCTTGGGACCCGCTATGTTGAAAACAACACAAGCAGAGTTCACGCTTGTTACTTAAATCCCAATAAATCAAGCTCAAGTTTGAGAAAGACAAGGTACCTGTTTCGGCTGTCTTTCTCCACAAGGTTCACAAGCAGGCCCAAAATGGCGACAAGAAGATCCAATTCATGGTCTCTCAGACATTTGTTGTCTTTAGTCTGATCATTTGGACTGGAATTTTCAAACATGGGGAAGTGTTTTATGATCACAGATGCCATGAGGTCAAGCCCCCCACATGCTGCAATTTGCTGACAACCCATTGGGTTATCATTGGTCAAGTTAATCAGTACCTGCCAAAATATTAATAGACAAAAATTACTTGCAAAGCTAGTCTAAAAAGAAATATAGACCTAAAAGTTAGTGTAATTATGAGCAAATGAACAACATGCACACTCTGCAATAAACTAAATTGCTTATTTTCTTTCAAAAATGGTTTAGTCAGGTAAGTCCAATTAAAAATGAACTAGACACCAAGGTGACGTTTCTTATGTACCTCTCTGTAAACATGCCAAAAATGAGAATGTCTCAACTCTCAACCATACTGGGCTACAATACATGAAGCAAAAGGTGGGAAGGTCAATGAGTTGTGTGTTTCCACCCTTTCTTTTAGGCGGACACGGGATTTTAGGTAAATCTCAAGGAATTACCTTTACTGAAGCCAAAAGACAGTCCTCAAGAACCGAAGGTTCGTCTTGGGTCAAAGGTTGACTCAATGATTGACTTTCTGCATTGATTGGTTGACTTGAGTTATTACTCTCTTTTGGAACAATTGCAAGGTCAAACTGGTCATCCGAGCCTCTTTTTTTTGTCATTTTTCTCCCACGACGCTGCAGTGGCTCACTTTTCAAGTTCGGCTTCTCCCATTTCGAAGGCTCTACTCCATCCCCATCAAACTCAAACGGGTCAGACTCATCAATGGACGAGTCCCTATCAGCATGTTCAGAAACCAAAGGCTGGTTTTTGCATAATTCCTTAGAAATTCTGAGCAAAGCATTCTGTGTAGTATCTTGAACGTCTTCGTCAAATTCAAATTCATCAAAACTGTCCAAGATCAAGCTTCTTTTGGAATTTTCGGACCCTTCCAGTTTTTTGCATGTTCCCTTGGACAGCTTTTGCAAACTAACCCCTGAATTTTCAGTAATGTCTTCATCAAACTCAAATTGATCGAAGCTCTCCATGCTCGAACCTTTCTTCATACTACCGGATCGACGTGATCCTTTATGAAGACTACCAGGAGCTTTTTCGACACCAAGTGGCTTGATAGAGCTCAGCCGCTCCGAAATTCTGCTGGGGTTAGATTTCAGGCCACTTGTATTAACTTGTACTTTCACAAGAGAGCTTTTTTGAAACCTATCACCAATTGAATGACCTGAAGGGCCATTACAAGAAAGTGACGAAGGGCATCCGGCAAGAGACACATCTGATTGGGAAGGAGACATCTTTCTACGTTTATTTGAAAGGGAAAATTTGACTGCTGTTGTGGATTTGTTGCCTTCAGTCTGTTCCATTGTCGATGAAGATGCTCCGTTACTTCCTAGATAACGTAATAAGAGATGTAAATAATATTTGTTACTAAAATTTGTACCACTAGAAGATGCACACAAAGTGTTACCTCTGCAATTTTCTTTCACATCAACATCTGAAGATTTCAGCTCCTCAGGATACAGAGTGCAGGAATCTTGAGCTAGGCAAAGATCTGCAATACAATATCATTCAAGATACTCCTGCTTAGCTACATTTAATGCATATACCAGCGTGAAACAGGTATGGAAGAGTCAAAGCTGTGCCATGCCACTTTTTACTGAGAACAATATGTGCACTGAAAAATAGGGCCAATTTGCAACAAAATGTACCTGACAAGTGCTTGATTACACTGAATACAACCCCAATAAATGACCGCTGAGATGCTTCAGCACTGAGCCTTCTACCCATCTTCAGCAAATGATCCTGTAAAAGAAACAAGCATATCAAAACAGAAGAACAGTTGATACTAAAACAAAACTTAACAGAAATGGAAGTGCAATATCTTGCTTGATTATCCTTGCTTAGGAATGTGGCGTTCTCCATAATCTTGAAGCATTTCAAAAGAAGTGTAATGCTTTGCAACACTGTACTATCTTTTAGAGATGAGGCCAAAGGGGAATTACTCTTCATATAAACCTGAAACAGATAAGTTCTACTACATTTAACTCATCTCAAATTTGTTTGTTTTACAAACCATAGATAAATGTGCAATAAATATCTCAGCTCACCTCAAGCTCAGACTGACAACTGACAAGGACATCAAAGATTGCATTAATACCACCATACTCTCTCAGTCTCTCCTTGAAGCTACCCCCATGTTTCCTCACTTTATTTGAAATCTCTGGAAATAACCAAAAAAGGTTAAATAAATAAAGTTACCACAACATTTTTGGTACTCAACCTAATATTGCTTTTAAAAAGAGTCAACTTATAATAGGCAAGTACCTTCCAGGGAAACAGTAGATAAGCATGCCCTCTCCATAGTTAATAAAGCTATCCACTTGGAGCTGAGTTCTGGCCTCTTTTCGCTATCCCCATCAACTATCTTTATCTCTTTACAGTTCAGAAGTACTTCTTCAACTTTCGCCATAAGTTCCTTAGAGCTCGAGTCCGTATCCACTTTGTTTGGACCAGCACTTGCTTTGATCCTACTTAA
This sequence comes from Eleocharis quinqueflora, assembly GCA_964058865.1. Taxonomy (NCBI): domain Eukaryota; kingdom Viridiplantae; phylum Streptophyta; class Magnoliopsida; order Poales; family Cyperaceae; genus Eleocharis; species Eleocharis quinqueflora. The sequence continues at coordinate 92,283 of CAXKVX010001663.1, read as the reverse complement.
CCCAAGAAGCTTGGCACCGACAGAAGGTGCTCTCACCTCGATATTGCTTTTTGGTGGATTCAATAATTTAAGAAGGAAACGTATACATGAGGGAGAATTGATTAACTGATCATCTTGGGCCTATAACATTTAAAGAAATGAAGATTTTATAATAAATTTTTCCACCAATGAAGCATGTTCTACTCTTCAATAATCACTTTAAAATAAGAGAAATCATTATTGTGACAGTAGTGAGGACAAGAAGACAGTATCTATGTGCCTTTGATTATTTTTTGCCCTTTCTCGACCTAATTATTACCAGAGACGAGCTAACAAATTTGCACTGGTATACTACCAACAGGACCAATACCAGTTCGAGTAAGAGCGTATATTTTTCTCATTTGTACTTTATAAAGATTGGAAGATAGGCTTACATCACTTGCTAATACAAAGAATAGAGCAGCTGCAGCTGCACAGCATGGCTGGTCATCAAAGTTGAGAGACATGACAGCTTCAACAATTCTCTTTGCCAGCCTAGTTAAAATTGGAGAATTCAGTAAGCTATTTGCATAACAATCAGCATCATTTAAACCTAGTTTCTTGATAATTTACAAGCAAAATTTCTTCAGAAAATATAATGTCAGTGAGTTCCAATCCAAGTTTTAAGTCACAAGTGCCACCAAAATGGGCCTCTAATTAACTTTTTCAGTATGTATATAGCAAGATACAGTCTTTATTCAGATAAAACCGATAGGCAAACCCCCAATAACGTACCAAAATTTGAGAAATCTGAATAAGCCTAACAATAACAAAAATTGAACGTTTTCTAAACTGAAAAATAAAAAAGCAAAATCGAATTGAAATTTTATCAACTCACCCATGAGCCAGGAGTATCTCGCGCTGGTGCGGTGTCGCACAAACATTCAACAACGAAATCAAACTGGCACGCCGGATCCTGACAGCCTTGCCAGGTCGCAACCCGTCAATTGCAAAATCAACCTCATCACTGTGCTCCATCATCTCTCCAAACTCCTGTGCCTCCATTAGAGTAGCTGTTTCAAACCGATCCTTGTTAGACGAAGATGGGAGCGAATCTGGATCCAACGACCAGGACGACGAATCCTGGGAGGAGAAAGCCGATAAGTAGGTGAGGAAACTAGGGTTAGGGTTTTCCTGCGAGCTGGATTGGGGCTGAGAGAAAGAGGGTGGGTGGAGAGGGGAACAAGAGAGGTCGGATTCGTCATCACCGGAGTCAGAATCGATAACATAGACATCACGTTCTCCTCCGTCGTCTTCTCCGGCGGTAGCACCGCCGCGTGTCCGGCGACCGTAGGTGCGTACGAGCATAGTAGGTTCCGTGTAGAGAAGACTAGCTAGGTTCGAGGCATCCTAGGTGAATTTGGAAATTTGGCTTTGGGGCAACCGGCAACGGATGTGGGTAGTGTTGCTGTGTTGTACAAAGGGGGCGGGTCGGATACCGTGGATCCGACCGTGCGGATTCACGGATTCAAAGGTTCAACGAGTCCACGAGTCCAACGGGGCGAATTTTCACGAGTCCGAATTCAAAATCTTCAACCCAACCCGTGATAAACCCGGGAGGGTCGAGTCCAAGCGGGTCGGGCACGGGTCGAATTAGGATCCGTGGGTTTTTTCGAAATTTTTTTGAATTTTTTTAATTTTTTTGAATTTGATGTGACATAAAGGTGAATTTTTCTGTCACGGGTCTGGCAGGTCGGGTCTGGGGACGGATCCACGGGTCGGGTCTGGGGGTGGGTCGGGCACGGGTTCTGGCGGGTCCGGGGATTTTTGGCCTACCCGACCCGTCATAGATCAGTGGATCCGCCAACCACGGGTCGAGTCGGATCTGGACCACGGAGCGGGTCAGGCACGGGTAGGGCTGCAAACGAATCAAACTGAACAAACTAGCTTGTGTTTGAGTTTGATTTGAAATCAATTTCAGAATAGTTTGATTTGAAATAGAACAAGTTTCGAACGAACTGTGTAAAGTTTGAGTTTGATTTGATACTGATTTGAATCGAACTCGAACTAATTACAAACTACAGATTTTTTTGCTGCTCAATCTGAATGTAGTAAAAGGAGATGACGAAGAAGAGGAATATTATCTAATTGAAGAAGGTGAAGAGTAAAATGTTGGCAATGAAGAAAGTTCGTGTGAACTAATTAGAGAGTATCTTAATGAATATTAAGATACTGATATTAAAGATGCATGAACTAACTATCTCTAATGAAAATGAAGGTGAAGTAGATAATGCAGTTGAGAAAGGGAGAAAAAAATATCAACAGTATTTAAACTATATAGTTTGTGAATAACATTTGAACGAACTGTATCAAGTTTGAGTTTAATTTGATATTAATTCGAACGAACTCGTAGCGTAGACTACATGTATATCAATAGTCTCAATATCATCTGACGTTTCAGATCTCTCAAGATTTGAACTATTTTAGTTCATGAACAGTTTCGAACGAACTGGCCCTGATTTGAGTTTGATTCAAAATCATTTCGAACAAGTTTGATTTGATTTGAAATTAATTTCGAACTGAAATCGAACGAAATAATTTCGAACTTTTCTCGAATCGAACTCAAACGAATTACGAACTACGAATTTTTCTTGCAGCCCTAGGCATGGGCGGGTCGGGTCGGATCCACGGGCGGGTATCCCCGCGGGTCTCAGCACAACTCTAGATGTGGGTTTGTTTTTGAGTTTAGATCTTATAATAACAATATTTTGATATTTGGGGTGTAGATTGGTTCGAGACTTCGAGTTCGGATGCTTTGTTAATTCAACTTTTTAATTGAAATATTTCGAGTCAGTTTGCCTTAGTTGGAGTTTTGCGTAAATGTCACTCTAAAACTTCAAAATTACTTTATAATACCGTCTTTCAAAATTGTCACTTCAAACTTTTAATATTATTTTTTTTGTCCAAATACACAATTAATGTTTAAATATTACTAAAATATACTGTACATTTGTACAGGTATATTTTGTATTTCTCAATATATCTTTAGTATTCATATATTGTGATATCCTGGGAGTTAAGATTCATCGTCAATTTCTTGGGGAAATTAGGAATCACCTTAAAATATCAAAATTAGAAATTTGTGATAATCATTCAAGAAAACATCACAAAGGATCTTATTCATCTACGAAAAGTGTTTTTGATAAAAGTATTTCATTTATGTGTGATAGCCATTAAAGAAAACACCACAAAGCCTCTTATTCTATTACGAAAAGTGTTTCAGATCGAATTACTTCATTTGTGGGTGGTAACGATTGAAGAAAATCCCATAAAGCATCGTAGCCTACTACGATAAGAGTTTGTTCTTCGAATACTTTAGTTAAGGATGGTAACATTTTACTAAAACACCATGAAGAAGCATAGATTACCACTCTAGGTGCTTCATGTCCGAGTACGTCATTTAAGGGTGGTAACCATTAAAGAAAACAACACAAAACATCTTAACCTACTACTAGAAGTGTTTCAGATTTAATTACTTCATTTATGGGTGGTAACGTTAAACTCCACAAACTTTCATAACCTACTACGAGAAGTGTTTCTTCTTCGAGTACTTCATTTAATGGTGGTAACCATTCACTAAAACACCACGAAGAAGCATAAATACCACTCTATGTTTCATGTCCGAGTACATCATTTATGGGCGGTAGACAATCAAGAAAACACCACAAAATATCTTGTCCTACTAGAGAAGTGTTTCTTATATGAGTACTTAATTTATGGGTGGTAACTATTAAAGAAAACACCACAAAACATCAAATCCTACTATGAGAAGTGTTTATGATAAAAAAAACTTCATTTATGAGTGGTAATCTTTAAAAAAAACTCCACAAAGCATCATATCTTACTACGACAATATTTCTTCTCTAAGTACTTCCTTTAAGTGTTGTTATCATTCACTAAAACACCACGAAGAAGCATAAAGTACCATTCTAAGTGCTTCATCTCGAGTACTTAATTTATGAGTAATTATGATTAGAGTACTTCATTTATGGGTGGTAACCATTGAAGAAAACACCATAAAGTATCTTATCCTACTATGAGTAGTTTTTCTGATCAGAATACTTCATTTACGAGCTGTAACATTTCAAGAAAAATACACAAAGCATCATATCTTACTACGAGAAGAGTTTCTTCTCCGAGTACTTCATTTAAGTGTTGTAAGCATCCACTAAAATACCACAAAACATCTTATCATACAACGAGAAGTGTTTCTTATATAAGTACTTCATTTATGAGTGGTATCCATTAAAGAAAACACCACAAGCATTTTATCTTACTATAAGAAGTGTTTTTTATCAGAGTACTTCATTTATGAGTTGTAAATTACAAGAAAACTCCACAAATCATCATATCTTACTACGAGAAGAATTTCTTCTCCGAGTACTTTCTTCAAGTGTGGTAATCATTCACTAAAACACCACGAAGAAGCATAGAGTGCTACTCTAAGTTCTTCATGTCCGAGTACTTAATTTATGAGTGATTCTGATTAGAGTACTTCATTTATGGGTAGTAACCATTAAAGAAAACACCACAAAACATCTTATCATACTATGAGAAGTGTTTCCTATATGAGTACTTCATTTATGGGTGGTAATCGTTAAAAAAAACACCACAAAACATCTTATCCAACTATGAGAAGTGTTTCTGATCATAGTACTTCAATTATGAGTTGTAACCTTTCAAGAAACTTCACAAAGCCTCATATCTTACTACGAGAAGAGTTTTCTTCTCCGATTACTTCATTTAAGTGTTGTAACCATTCACTAAAACACAACGAAGAAGCATAGAGTCACACTCTAAGTGCTTCATGTATGAGTAATTAATTTATGAGTGATTCTTATGAGAGTACACTTATGGGTGGTAACCATTAAAGAAAAAAAAACATCACAAAGCATGTTATCCTACTACGAGAAGTGTTTCTTATCTGAGTGCTTCACTTATGGGTGGTAACCATTAAAAAAAAACAAAGCATCATATCCTACTATGAGAAGTATTTATGATCAGAGTACTCCATTTGTGGGTGGTAACCATTCAAGAAAATTCCACAAAGCATCATATATTACTACGAGAAGAGTTTCTTCACCGAGTACTTCCTTGAAGGTAACCATTCACTAAGATGCATAGAGTACCATTTTAGGTTCTTCATTTCGGAGTACTTAATTTATGAGTGATTCTGATTATAGTACTTCATTTATGGGTGGTAACCATTACCGAAACCACCACAAGACATCTTATCCTACTATTAGAAGTGTTTCTAATCAAAATACTTCATTTATGAGTTGTAACTTTTTAGGAAAACTCCACAAATTATCATATATTACTACGAGAATAGTTCTTATCCAAGTACTTCATTTAAGTGTTGTAACCATTCACTAAAACACCACAAAACATCTTATCCTACTATGAGAAGTGTTTATTATCTGAGTACTTCATTTATGGGTGGTAACAGATAAAGAAAATACCACAAATCATCTCATCTTACTATGAGAAGTGTTTCTGACCAGAGTAATTCATTTATGAGTTGTAATTTTTCAAGAAAACTCCACAAATCTTCATATCTTACAACGAGAAGAGTTTCTTCTCCGAGTACTTCATTAAAGTGTTGTAACCATTCACTATAACACAACGAAGATGCATAGAGTACCACTCTAAATACTTCATGTTCGAGTACTTAATTTACAAGTGATTCTGATCAAAGTACTTCATCCTACTAAGAGAAGTGTTTCTTATCTGAATACTTCATTTATGGGTGGTAACCATTAAAGAAAACAACACAAAGCATCATATCATATTAAAAGAAGTGTTTCTGATCAGAGTACTTCATTTCTGAGTTGTAATTTTTCAAAAAAACTTCACAAATCATCATATCTTACTACGAGAAGAGTTTCTCCGAGTACTCGAGTAAAGTGTAGTAACCACTCACTACAACACAATGAAGATGCATAGAGTATCAATCTAAGTGCTTCATGTCTGAGTACTTAATTTACGAGTGATTCTGATCAGTGTACTTCAGTTATGGGTGGTAACCATTCAAGAAAACATCACAAAGCATGTTATCATACTACGAAAAGTGTTTCTTATCTGAATACTTCATTAATGGGTCGTAACCATAAAAGAAAATACCACAAAGCATCTTATCGTACTACGAAAAGAGTTTCTTTTCTGAGTACTTAATTTATGGGTGGTAACCACTAAAGAAAGCACCACAAAGCATCAAATCCTACTATGAGAATGTTTCTGATTAGAGTACTTCATTCATGAGTGGTAACTTTTCAAGAAAACTCCACAAAGCATCATATCTTACTACGAGAAGAGTTTTTTCTCCGAGTACTTCCTTTATATGTTGTAACCATTTACTAAAACATCACGAAAAAGCATAGAGTACCACTGTAAGTGCTTCATAGCCGAGTACTTAATTTATGAGTGATTCTGATCAGAGTACTTCATTTGTGGGTGGTAACCATTGAAGAAAACACCACAAAGCATCTTATCCTACTATGAGAAGTGTTTATGATAAGAGTACTTCATTTATGAGTTGTAAAATTTCAAGAAAACTACACAAAGCATCATATATTACTACGAGAAGAGTTTCTTCTTCGAGTACTTCATTTAAGTGTTGTAACCATTCAATAAAACACCACAAAACATCCTATCATACTATGAGAAGTGTTTCATATCTGAGTACTTAATTTATGGGTGGTAACCATTAAAGAAAACACCACAAAGCATCTTATCATACTATTATAAGTGTTTCTGGTCATAGTACTTCGTTTATGATTTGTAACCTTTGAAGAAAACTTCACAAAGCATCATATCTTACTACGAGAAGAGTTTCTTCTCCGAGTACTATATTTAAGTGTTGTAACCATTCACTAAAACACAACGAAGAAGGATAGAGTGTCACTCTAAGTGCTTCATGTGTGAGTACTTAATTTATGAGTGATTCTTATGAAAATACTTCATTTATGGGTGATAACCAATAAAGAAAATATCACAAAGCATGCTATCCTACTACGAGAAGTGTTTCTTATCTGAGTGCTTCATTTATGTGTGGTAACTATTAAAGAAAACACCACAAAGCATCATATTCTCTTATGAGAAGTGTCTCTAATCAGAGTACTTCATTTGTGAGAGGTAACCTTCAAGAAAATTCCACAAAGCATCATATTATATTAAGATTAGAGTTTCTTCTCCGAGTGTTTCATTAAAGTTTTGTAACCATTCACTAAGACACCATGAAAAAGCATAGAGTACCACTCTATGTTCTTCATGTCTGAGTGCTTTATTTATGAGTGATTCTGATTAGAGTACTTCATTTATTGATGGTAACCATTAAAGAAAACACCACAAAACATCTTATCATACTATGAGAAGTGTTTCTGATTAGAATACTTCATTTATGAGTTGTAACCTTTCAAGAAAACTCCACAAAGTATTATATTTTATTACGAGAAGAGTTTCTTCTCCGAGTACTTCATTAAAGTGTTGTGACCAATTACTACAACACAACGAAGATGCATAGAGTACCACTCAAAGTGCTTCATGTCCGAGTAATTAATTTACAAGTGATTCTGATTAGAGTACTTCATTTTTTGGTGGTAACAATTAAAGAAAACATCACAAAGTATCTTATATTACTAAGAGAAGTGTTACTTATCTGAGTTCTCCATTTTGGGTGGTAATCATTAAAGAAAACACCACAAAACATCATATCCTACTATGAGAAGTGTTTCTGATCAGAGTACATCATTTATGAGTTGTAAATTTTCAAGAAAACTCCACAAATCATCATATCTTACTATGAGAATAATTTGTTCTCCGAGTACTTCATTTAAGTGTTGTAAACATTCACCAAAACACCACAAAGATGAATAGAGTGCCACTCTAAGTTTTTCATGTCCGCGTACTTAATTTATGAGTGATTCTGATTAGAGTACTTAATTTATGGGTGGGAACCATTAAAAAAAATACTAGAAAGCATGTTATCATACTATGAGAAGTATTTCTGATCAGAATATTTCATTTATGAGATGTAACCATTCAAGAAAACTCCGCAAAGTATCATATCTTACTACAAGAAGAATTTCTTCTCCGAGTACTTCATTTAAGTGTTGTAATCATTCACTAAAATACCACACAACATCTTATCCTACTAGGAGAAGTGTTTCTGATCTGAGTATTTCATTTATGGGTGGTAACCGCTAAAAAAAATACTACAAAGCATCTTATCCTACTATGAGAAATGTTTTTGATTAAAGTAGATTTACGAGTTGTAATTTTTAAGAAAACTCCACAAATCATCATATCTAACTACCAGAAGAGTTTTTTCCTCCGAGTACTTCATCAAAGTGTTGTAATCATTCACTATAACACAACGAAGATGCATATAGTACCACTCTAAGTGCTTCATGTTCGAGTACTTAATTTATGGGTGGTAACCACTAAAGAAAATATCAAAAAGTATGTTATCCTACTACGAAAAGTATTTCTTATCTCAGAGTACTTCATTTATGAGTGATAACGTTTTGAAAAAAACTGCCCAAAGCATCATATATTACTATCAGAAGAGTTTTTTCTCCAATTACTTCCTTTAAGTGTTGTAACCATTCACTAAAACACCACGAAGAAGCATGGTGTACCACTCTAAGTTCGTAATATTCGAGTACTTAATTTTTGAGTTATTCTGATCAGAGTGCTTCATTTATGGGTGGTAACCATTGAAAAAAACAGTACAAAGCATCTTATCGTACTATTAGAAATGTTTATGATCAGAGTACTTAATTTATGAGTTATTATCTTTCAAGAAAACTCCACAAAGCTTCATATCTTACTACGAGAAGAGTTTCTTCTCCGAGTACATCATTTAAGTGTTGTAACCATTCACTAAAACATCACAAAACATCTTATCATACTGCAGGAAGTGCTTCCTATCTGAGTACTTCATTTATGGGTGGTAAGCGTTAAAGAAAAAATACCACAAAGCGTCTTATCCTACTATGAGAAGTGTTTATGATCAGTGTACAAATATGAGTTGTAATTATTCAAGAAAACTCCACAAATCATCATATCTTACTACGAGAAGAGTTTCTTCTCCGTGTACTTCATTAAAGTATTGTAACCATTCACTATAACACAATAAAGATGCATATAGTACCACTTTAAGTGCTTAATGTCCGAGTACTTAATTTATGAGTGACTCTCATCACAGTACTTCATTTATGGGTGGTAACGATTAAAGAAAACATCACAAAGCAAGTTATCCTACTACGAGAAGTGTTTCTTATCTGAGTACTTCATTTATGATTGGTAACCATTAAAGAAAACATCACAAAGCATCATATCTGACTATGAGAAATATTTATGATCAAAGTACGTTTGTGAGTGGTAAACTTTCAAGAAAACTCCACCAAGCATCATATATTACTACGATAAGAGTTTCTTCTCCGATTACATCCTTTAATGGTTGTTACCATTCACTAAAACATCACAAAAAAAGTATAGAGTACCACTCTAAGTTCTTCATATCCGAGTACTTAATTTTTTAGTTATACTGATCAGAGTGCTTCATTTATGGGTGATAACCATTAAAAAAACACCACAAAGCATCTTATCATACTATGAGAAGTGTTTCTGATCAGAGTACTTAATTTATGAGTTGTCACATTTTCAAGAAAATTTCACAAAGCATCATATCTTATTACAAGAAGAGTTCATTCTCCGGGTACATCATTTAAGTGTTGTAACCATTCACTAAAACACCAGAAAAATCTTATCCTACTACTAGAAATGTTTCTTATCTGAGTACTTCATTTATAGGTGGTAACCGTTAAAGAAAACACCACAAAGTGTTTCTTATCCTACTATGAAAAGTGTTTTTCATCAGAGTACATTCGTTTGTAAGTGGTAAACATTCAAGAAAACTCCACCAAGGATCATATATTACAACGAGAAGAGTTACTTCTCTGATTACTTTTTTTAAGTGTTGTAACCATTCACTAAGACACCATGAAAAAGCATTGAGTATCACTCTATGTTCTTCATACCCGAGTACTTAATTTTTGAGTTATTCTGATCAGAGTACTTCATTTATGGGTGGTAATCATTAAAGAAAACACCACAAAGCATCTTATCCTACTATGAGAAGTGTTTCTGATCAGATTACATCATTTATGAGTTGTTACCTTTCAAGAAAACTCCACAAAACATCATATCTTACTACGAGAAGAGTTTTTTTCCAAGTACATCATTTAAGTATTGTAACCATTCACTAAAACATCACAAAACATCTTATCTCACTACAACAAGTGTTTCCTATCAGAGTACTTCATTTATGAGCGGTAACCGTTAAAGAAAACACCACAAAGCATCTTATCCTACTATGAGAAGTATTTCTGATCAGAGTACATTTATGAGTTGTAATTTTTCAAGAAAACTCTACAAATCAACATATCTTACTACGAGAAGAATTTCTTCTCCGAATACTTCATTAAAGTGTTGTACCCATTCACTATAACACAACGAAGATTCATAGAGTACCACTCTAAGTGCTTCATGTCAGAGTACTTAATTTATAAGTGATTCTGATCAGAGTACTTCATTTATGTGTGGTAACCATTAAAAAAACACACAAAGCATCATATCCTACTATGAAAAGTGTTTCTGATTTGAGTACTTCGTTTGTGAGTGGTAAACTTTCAAGAAAATTCCACCAAGGATCATATATTACAAAGAGAAGAGTTACTTTGATTATTTCATTTAAGTGTTGTAACCATTCACTAAGACACCATGAAAAAGCATTGAGTATCACTTTAAGTTCTTCATACCCGAGTACTTAATTTTTGAGTTATTCTAATCAGAGTACTTCATTTATGGGTGGTAATCATTAAAGAAAACACCACAAATCATCTTATCCTACTAAGAGAAGTTTTTCTGATCAGAGTACTTCATTTATGAGTCGTTACCTTTCAAAAAACTCCACAAAGCATCATATCTTACTACGAGAAGAGTTTATTTTCCATGTACATCATTTAAGTATTGTAACCATTCACTAAAACATCACAAAACATCTTATCCCACTACAAGTAGAGTTTCCTATCAGAGTACTTCATTTATGAGCGGTAACCGTTAAAGAAACACCACAAATCATCTTATCCTACAATGATAAGAGTTTCTGATCGTAGTACATTTATGAGTTGTAATTTTTGAAGAAAACTCAACAAATCATCATATCTTACTACGAAAGAGTTTCTTCTCCTAGTACTTCATTAAAGTGTTGTAACCATTAACTATAATACAACGAAGATGCATAGAATACCACCCCAGGTACTTCATTCCCGAGTACTTAATTTATGAGTGATTCTGATTAGAGTACTTCATTTATGGGTAGTAACCATTAAAAAAATTCCACAAAGCATATTATCTTATTATGAGAAGTTTTTCTGATCAGAATACTTCATTTATAAGTTGTAACCAATCAAGAAAACTCCACAGAGTATCATATCTTACCACCAGAAGAGCTTCTTTTCCGAGTACTTCATTTAAGTGTTGTAACCATTCTCTAAAACACCACGAAGAAGCATAGAGTACCACTCTAAGTTCTTCATATCCGAGTACTTAATTTTTAAGTTATTCTGATCAGAGTACTTCATTTATGGGTGTAACCATTAAAGAAAACACTACAAAAATTTTTATCCTACTATGAAAAATGTTTCTGATCATAGTACTTCTTTTATGAGATGTTACCTTTCAAAAAAACTCCACAAAGCATCATATCTTACTACAAGAAGAATTTATTCTCCGAGTACATCATTAAGTGTTGTAACCATTCACTAAAACACTATCAAGCATCATATCCGACTATGAGAAGTGCTTCTGATCAGAGTACTTTGTTTGTAAGTGGTAAACTTTCAAGAAAACTCCATCAAGCATCATATATTACTACGAGAAGAGTTTCATATCCGATTACTTCCTTTAAGTGTCATAACCATTCCCTAAAACACCACGAAGAAGCATAGAGTAGCACTCTAAGTTCTTCACATCTGAGTACTTAATTTTTTGAGTTATTCTGATCAGAGTACTTCATTTATGGATGGTAACCATTAAAGCCAACATCAGAAAGCATGTTATACCTGCTACAAGAAGTGTTTCTTATGTGAGTACTTCATTTGTAGGTAGTAACCATTAAAAAAATGCCACAAAGCATCATATCCTACTATGAGAAGTGTTTCGAATCAGAGTACTTCATTAGTGAGTGGTAACCATTCAAAAAAACTCGCAAAGCATCAAATATTATTACGAAAAGAGTTTCTTCTTCGTATACTTTCTTTAAGTGTTGTAACCATTCACTAAAACACCACGAAGAAGCATAGAGTACCACTCTAAGTTCTTCATATCCGAGTACTTAATTTTTAAGTTATTCTGATCAGAGTACTTCATTTATGGGTGGTAACCATTAAAGAAAACACTACAAAACATTTTATCCTACTATGAGAAGTGTTTCTGATCAGAGTACTTCATTTATGAGTTGTTACCATTCAAAAAAACTCCACAAAGCATCATATCTTACTACAAGAAGATTTTATTCTCCGAGTACATTATTAAGTGTTGTAACCATTCACTAAAATACTACAAAGCATCATATCCGACTATGAGAAGTGTTTCTGATCAGAGTACTTTGTTTGTGAGTGGTAAACTTTCAAGAAAACTCCACCAAGCATCATATATTACTACGAGAAGAGCTTCGTGTCTGATTACTTCCTTGAAGTGTTGCAACCTTTCACTAAAACACCACGAAGAAGCATAGAGTACCACCCTAAGTTCTTCATATCTGAGTACTTAATTTTTGAGTTATTCTGATCAGAGTACTTCATTTATGAATGATAACCATTAATGAAAACATCACAAAGCATGTTATCTTGCTACGTGAAGTGTTTCTTATTTGAGTACTTCATTTATGGGTAGTAACCATTAAAGAAAATGCCACAAAGCTATATATACTACTATGAGAAGTGTTTCGAATCAGAGTACTTCATTTGTGAGTGGTAACCATTCAAGAAAACTCGCAAAGCATCATATATTACTACGAGAAGAGTTTCTTCTTCGTATACTTCCTTTAAGTGTTGAAACCATTCACTAAAACACCACGAAGAAGCATAGAGTGCCACTATAAGTTCTTCATATCCGAGTACTTAATTTTTAAGTAATTCTGATCAGAGTACTTCATTTATGGGTGGTAACCATTAAAGAAAACACTACCAAACATTTTATCCTACTATGAGAAGTGTTTCTGATCAGAGTACTTCATTTATGAGTTGTTACCTTTCAAGAAAACTCCACAAAGCATCATATCTTACTACAAGAAGAGTTTATTCTCCGAGTACATCATTAAGTGTTTTAACCCTTCACCAAAATACTACAAAGCATCATATCCGACTATGAGAAGTGCTTCTGATCAGAGTACTTTGTTTGTGAGTGGTAAACTTTCAAGAAAACTCCATCAAGCATCATATATTACTACGAGAAGAGTTTCATATCCGATTACTTCCTTTAAGTGTTGTAACCATTCCCTAAAACACCACGAAGAAGCATAGAGTAGCACTCTAAGTTCTTCACATCTGAGTACTTAATTTTTTGAGTTATTCTGATTAGAGTACTTCGTTTATGGATGGTAACCATTAAAGCCAACATCAGAAAGCATGTTATACATGCTACAAGAAGTGTTTCTTATTTGAGTACTTCATTTATAAGTAGTAACCATTAAAGAAAATGCCACAAATCATCATATCATACTATGAGAAGTGTTTCGAATCAGAGTACTTCATTTGTGAGTGGGAACCATTCAAGAAAACTCGCAAAGCATCGTATATTACTACGAGAAGAGTTTCTTCTTCGTATACTTCCTTTAAGTGTTGTAACCATTCACTAAAACACCACGAAGAAGCATAGAGTACCACTCAAAGTGCTTCATATCCGAGTACTTAATTTTGAAGTTATTCTGATCAGAGTACTTCATTTATGGTTGGTAACCATTAAAGAAAACACTACAAAACATTTTATCCTACTATGAGAAGTGTTTCGAATCAGAGTACTTCATCTGTGAGTGGTAACCAATCAAGAAAACTCGCAAAGCATCATATATTACTACGAGAAGAGTTTATTCTCCGAGTACATCATTAAGTGTTGTAACCATTGACTAAAATACTATAAAGCATCATATCTGACTATGAGAAGTGCTTCTGATCAGAGTAATTTGTTTGTGAGTGGTAAACTTTCAAGAAAACTCCATCAAGCATCATATATTACTACGAGAAGAGTTTCATATCTGATTACTTCTTTTAAGTGTTGTAACCATTCCCTAAAACACCACGAAGAAGCATAGAGTAGCACTCTAAGTTCTTCACATCGGAGTACTTAATTTTTTGAGTTATTCTGATCAGAGTACTTCATTTATGGATGGTAACCATTAAAGCCAACATCATAAAGCATGTTATACCTGCTACAAGAAGTGTTTCTTATCTGAGTACTTCATTTGTAGGTAGTAACCATTAAAAAAATGCCACAAAGCATCATATCCTACTATGAGAAGTGTTTCGAATCAGAGTACTTCATTAGTGAGTGGTAACCATTCAAGAAAACTCGCAAAGCATCATATATTATTACGAAAAGAGTTTCTTCTTCGTATACTTTCTTTAAGTGTTGTAACCATTCACTAAAACACCACGAAGAAGCATAGAGTACCACTCTAAGTTCTTCATATCCGAGTACTTAATTTTTAAGTTATTCTGATGAGAGTACTTCATTTATGGGTGGTAACCATTAAAGAAAACACTACAAAATATTTTATCCTACTATGAGAAGTGTTTCTGATCAGAGTACTTCATTTATGAGTTGTTACCTTTCAAGAAAACTTCACAAAGAATCATATCTTACTACAAGAAGAGTTTATTCTCCGAGCACATCATTTAGTGTTGTAACCATTCTCTAAAATACTACAAAGCATCATATCCGACTATGAGAAGTGTTTCTGATCAGAGTACTTTGTTTGTGAGTGGTAAACTTTCAAGAAAACTCCACCAAGCATCATATATTACTACGAGAAGAGTTTCCTATCTGATTACTTCTTTTAAGTGTTGTAACCATTCCCTAAAACACCACGAAGAAGCATAGAGTTGGACTCTAAGTTCTTCACATCTGAGTACTTAATTTTTTGAGTTATTATTATCAGAGTACTTCATTTATGAATGGTAACCATTAAAGCCAACATCATAAAGCATGTTATCCCTGCTACAAGAAGTGTTTCTTATGTGAGTACTTAATTTATGGGTAGTAACCATTATAGAAAATGCCACAAAGCATCGTATCCTACTATGAGAAGTGTTTCGAATCAGAGTACTTCATTTGTGAGTGGTAACCATTCAAGAAAACTCGCAAAGCATCATATATTATTACGAGAAGGGTTTCTTCTTCGTATACTTCCTTTAAGTGTTGTAACCATTCACTAAAACACCACGAAGAAGCATATAGCACCACTCTAAATTCTTCATATCCGAGTACTTAATTTTTAAGTTATTCTGATCAGAGTACTTCATTTATGGGTGGTAACCATTAAAGAAAACACTACAAAATATTTTATCCTACTATGAGAAGTGTTTCTGATTAGAGTACTTCATTTATGAGTTGTTACCTTTCAAGAAAACTCCACAAAACATCATATATTACTACAAGAAGAGTTTATTCTCCGAGTACATCATTAAGTGTTTTAACCCTTCACCAAAATACTACAAAGCATCATATCCGACTATGAGTAGTGCTTCTGATCAGAGTACTTTCTTTGTGAGTGGTAAACTTTTAAGAAAAATCCACCAAGCATCATATATTACTACGAGAAAAGCTTCATATCCGATTACTTACTTTAAGTGTTGTTACCATTCCCTAAAATACCACGAAGAAGCAAAGAGTACCACTCTAAGTTCTTCATATCTGAGTACTTAATTTTTTTAGTTATTCTGATCAGAGTACTTCATTTATGGATGGTAACCATTAAATAAAACAACACAAAGCATGTTGTCCTGCTACAAGAAGTGTTTCTTATGTGAGTACTTCATTTATGGGTAGTAACCATTAAAGAAAATGCCACAAAGCATCATATCCTACTATGAGAAGTGTTTCGAATCAGAGTACTTCATTAGTGAGTGGTAACCATTCAAGAAAACTCGCAAAGCATCACATATTACTACGAGAAGTGTTTCTTCTTCGTATACTTCCTTTAACTGTTGCAACCATTCACTAAAATACCACGAAGAAACGTAGAGTACCACTCTAAGTTCTTCATATCCGAGTACTTAATTTATGAGTTGTTTCCTTTCAAGAAAACTCTGCAAAGCATCATATATTACTACGAGAAGAGTCTCTTCTCCGAGTACATCATTTAAGTGTTGTAACCAATAAAGAAAATATCACAATGCATGTTATCCTACAATGAGAACTATTTCTGATCAGCGTACTTAATTTATTAATTGTTACATTTCAAGAAAACTCTGCAAAGCATCATATCTTACTACGAGAAGAGTTTCTTCTTCGATTACTTTATTCAAGTGTTGTAACCATTCACTAAAACACCACGAAGAAGCATAGAGTACCACTCTAAGTTCTTCATATCTGAGTACTTAATTTTTTGAGTTATTCTGATCAGAGTACTTCATTAATGGATGGTAACCATTAAAGAAAACATCACAAAGCATGTTATCCTGCTACAAGAAGTGTTTCTTATACGAGTACTTCATTTATGGGTATTAACCAATAAAGAAAATGCCACAAAGCATCATATCCTACTATGAGAAGTGTTTCGAATCAGAGTACTTCATTAGTGAGTGGTAACCATTCAAGAAAACTCGCAAAGCATCATATATTACTACGAGAAGAGTTTCTTCTTCGTATACTTCCTTTAAGTGTTGCAACCATTCACTAAAACACCACGAAGAATCATAGAGTACCACTCTAAGTTCTCCATATCCGAGTACTTAATTTATGAGTTGCTTTCTTTCAAGAAAACTCCACAAAGCATCATATATTACTACGAGAAGAGTCTCTTTTCCGAGTACATCATTTAAGTGTTGTATCCAATAAAGAAAACATCACAATGCATGTTATCCTACAATGAGAAGTGTTTCTGATCAGCGTACTTAATTTAGTAATTGTTACATTTCAAGAAAACTCTACAAAGCATCATATCTTACTACGAGAAGAGTTTCTTCTTCGATTACTTTCTTTAAGTGTTGTAACCATTCACTAAAACACCACGAAGAAGCATAGAGTACCACTCTAAGTTCTTCATATCGGAGTTCTTCATTTTTTAGTTATTATGATCAGAGTACTTCATTTATGAGTGGTAACCATTAAAGAAAACACTACAAAACATTTTTTCCTACTATGAGAAGTGTTTCTGATCAGAGTACTTCATTTATGAGTTGACATTTCAACAAAACTCCACAAAGCATCATATCTTACTACAAGAAGAGTTTATTCTCCGAGTACATCATTAAGTGTTGTAACAATTCACTAAAATACTACAAAGCATCATATCCGACTATTAGAAGTGTTTCTGATCAGAGTACTTTGTTTGTGAGTGGTAAACTTTCAAGAAAACTCCACCAAGCATCATATATTACTACGAGAAGAGCTTCGTATCCGATTACTTCCTTCAAGTGTTGTAACCATTCCCTAAAACACCATGAAGAAGCATAGAGTACCACTCTAAGTTCTTCATATTTGAGTACTTCATTTTTGAGTTATTCTGATCAGAGTACTTTATTTATGAATGATAACCATTAATGAAAACATCACAAAGCATGTTATCTTGCGACGTTAAGTGTTTCTTATCTGAGTACTTCAATTATGGGTAGTAACCCTTAAAGAAAATGCCACAAAACATCATATCCTACTATGAGAAGTGTTTCGAATCAGAGTACTTCATTTGTGTGTGGTAACCATTCAAGAAAACTCGCAAAACATCATATATTAATACGAGAAGAGTTTCTTCTTCGTATACTTCCTTTAAGTGTTGTAACCATTCACTAAAACACCACGAAGAAGCATATAGTACCACTCTAAGTTCTTCATTTCCGAGTACTTAATTTTTAAGTTATTCTCATCAGAGTACTTCATTTATGTGTGGTAACCATTAAAGAAAACACTACAAAACATTTTATCCTACTATGAGCAGTGTTTCGAATTAGAGTACTTCATTTGTGAGTGGTGACCATTCAAGAAATCTCGCAAAGCATCATATATAACTACGAGAAGAGTTTCTTCTTCGTATACTTCCTTTAAGTGTTCTAACCATTCACTAAAACACCACGAAAAAGTATAGAACTCTAAGTTCTTCATATCCGAGTACTTTATTTTTAAGTTATTCTGATCAGAGTACTTCCTTTATGGTTGGTAACCATTAAAGAAAACACTACAAAACATTTTATCCTCCTATGAGAAGTGTTTCTGATCAGAGTACTTCATTTATGAGTTGTTACCTTTCAAGAAAACTCCACAAAGCATCATATCTTACTACAAGAAGAGTTTATTCTCCGAGTACATCATTAAGTATTGTAACCATTCACCAAAATACTACAAAGCATCATATCCGACTATGAGAAGTGCTTCTGATCAGAGTACTTTGTTTGTGAGTGGTAAACTTTCAAGAAAAATCCACCAAGCATCATATATTACTACGAGAAGAGCTTCATATCCGATTACTTCCTTTAAGTGTTCTAACCATTCACTAAAACACCACGAAAAAGTATAGAACTCTAAGTTCTTCATATCCGAGTACTTAATTTTTTAGTTATTCTGATCAGAGTACTTCATTTCTGGGTGGTAACCATTAAAGAAAACACTACAAAACATTTTATCCTACTATGAGAAGTGTTTCTGATCAGAGTACTTCATTTATGAGTTGTTACCATTCAAAAAAACTCCACAAAGCATCATATCTTACTACAAGAAGATTTTATTCTCCGAGTACATTATTAAGTGTTGTAACCATTCACTAAAATACTACAAAGCATCATATCCGACTATGAGAAGTGTTTCTGATCAGAGTACTTTGTTTGTGAGTGGTAAACTTTCAAGAAAACTCCACCAAGCATCATATATTACTACGAGAAGAGCTTCGTGTCTGATTACTTCCTTGAAGTGTTGCAACCTTTCACTAAAACACCACGAAGAAGCATAGAGTACCACCCTAAGTTCTTCATATCTGAGTACTTAATTTTTGAGTTATTCTGATCAGAGTACTTCATTTATGAATGATAACCATTAATGAAAACATCACAAAGCATGTTATCTTGCTACGTGAAGTGTTTCTTATTTGAGTACTTCATTTATGGGTAGTAACCATTAAAGAAAATGCCACAAAGCTATATATACTACTATGAGAAGTGTTTCGAATCAGAGTACTTCATTTGTGAGTGGTAACCATTCAAGAAAACTCGCAAAGCATCATATATTACTACGAGAAGAGTTTCTTCTTCGTATACTTCATTTAAGTGTTGAAACCATTCACTAAAACACCACGAAGAAGCATAGAGTGCCACTCTAAGTTCTTCATATCCGAGTACTTAATTTTTAAGTAATTCTGATCAGAGTACTTCATTTATGGGTGGTAACCATTAAAGAAAACACTACCAAACATTTTATCCTACTATGAGAAGTGTTTCTGATCAGAGTACTTCATTTATGAGTTGTTACCTTTCAAGAAAACTCCACAAAGCATCATATCTTACTACAAGCAGAGTTTATTCTCCGAGTACATCATTAAGTGTTGTAACCATTCACTAAAATACTACAAAGCATCATATCCGACTCTGAGAAGTGCTTCTGATCAGAGTACATTGTTTGTGAGTGGTAAACTTTCAAGAAAAATCCACCAAGCATCATATATTACTACGAGAAGAGCTTCATATCCGATTACTTCCTTTAAGTTGTACCCATTCCCTAAAACACCACGAAGAAGCATAGAGTACCACTCTAAATTCTTCATATCGGAGTACTTAATTTTTTTAGATATTTTGATCAGAGTACTTCATTTATGGATGGTAACCATTAAAGAAAACAACACAAAGCATGTTATCCTGCTACAAGAAGTGTTTCTTATGTGAGTACTTCATTTATGGGTAGTAACCATTAAAGAAAATGTCACAAACCATCATATCCTATTATGAGAAGTGTTTCGAATCAGAGTACTTCATTTGTGAGTGGTAACCATTCAAGAAAACTTGCAAAGCATCATATATAACTACGAGAAGAGTTTCTTCTTCGTATACTTCATTTAAGTGTTGTAACCATTCACTAAAACACCACGAAGAAGCATATAGTACCACTCTAAGTTCTTCATATCCGAGTACTTAATTTTTTAGTTATTCTGATCAGAGTACTTCATTTATGGGTGGTAACCATTAAAGAAAACACTACAAAACAATTTATCCTACTATGAGAAGTGTTTCTGATCAGAGTACTTCATTTATGAGTTGACCTTTCAACAAAACTCCACAAAGCATCATATCTTACTACAATAAGAGTTTATTCTCCGAGTACATCATTAAGTGTTATAACCATTCACTAAAATACTACAAAGCATCATATCCAACTATGAGAAGAGTTTCTTCTTCGTATACTTCATTTAAGTGTTGTAACCACTCACTAAAACACCACGAAGAAGCATATAGCACCACTCTAAATTCTTCATATCCGAGTACTTAATTTTTAAGTTATTCTGATCAGAGTACTTCATTTATGGGTGGTAACCATTAAAGAAAACACTACCAAACATTTTATCCTACTATGAGAAGTGTTTCTGATCAGAGTACTTAATTTATGAGTTGTTACCTTTCAAGAAAACTCCACAAAGCATCATATCTTACTACAAGCAGAGTTTATTCTCCGAGTACATCATTAAGTGTTGTAACCATTCACTAAAATACTACAAAGCATCATATCCGACTCTGAGAAGTGCTTCTGATCAGAATACATTGTTTGTGAGTGGTAAACTTTCAAGAAAAATCCACCAAGCATCATATATTACTACGAGAAGAGCTTCATATCCGATTACTTCCTTTAAGTTGTAACCATTCCCTAAAACACCACGAAGAAGCATAGAGTACCACTCTAAGTTCTTCATATCGGAGTACTTAATTTTTTTAGATATTCTGATCAGAGTACTTCATTTATGGATGGTAACCATTAAAGAAAACAACACAAAGCATGTTATCCTGCTACAAGAAGTGTTTCTTATGTGAGTACTTCATTTATGGGTAGTAACCATTAAAGAAAATGTCACAAACCATCATATCCTACTATGAGAAGTGTTTCGAATCAGAGTACTTCATTTGTGAGTGGTAACCATTCAAGAAAACTCGCAAAGCATCGTATATTACTACGAGAAGAGTTTCTTCTTCGTATACTTCATTTAAGTGTTGTAACCATTCACTAAAACACCACGAAGAAGCATATAGTACCACTCTAAGTTCTTCATATCCGAGTACTTAATTTTTTAGTTATTCTGATCAGAGTACTTCATTTATGGGTGGTAACCATTAAAGAAAACACTACAAAACAATTTATCCTACTATGAGAAGTGTTTCTGATCAGAGTACTTCATTTATGAGTTGACCTTTCAACAAAACTCCACAAAGCATCATATCTTACTACAATAAGAGTTTATTCTCCGAGTACATCATTAAGTGTTATAACCATTCACTAAAATACTACAAAGCATCATATCCAACTATGAGAAGAGTTTCTTCTTCGTATACTTCATTTAAGTGTTGTAACCACTCACTAAAACACCACGAAGAAGCATATAGCACCACTCTAAATTCTTCATATCCGAGTACTTAATTTTTAAGTAATTCTGATCAGAGTACTTCATTTATGGGTGGTAACCATTAAAGAAAACACTACCAAACATTTTATCCTACTATGAGAAGTGTTTCTGATCAGAGTACTTAATTTATGAGTTGTTACCTTTCAATAAAACTCCACAAAGCATCATATCTTACTACAAGCAGAGTTTATTCTCCGAGTACATCATTAAGTGTTGTAACCATTCACTAAAATACTACAAAGCATCATATCCGACTCTGAGAAGTGCTTCTGATCAGAATACATTGTTTGTGAGTGGTAAACTTTCAAGAAAAATCCACCAAGCATCATATATTACTACGAGAAGAGCTTCATATCCGATTACTTCCTTTAAGTTGTAACCATTCCCTAAAACACCACGAAGAAGCATAGAGTACCACTCTAAGTTCTTCATATCGGAGTACTTAATTTTTTTAGATATTCTGATCAGAGTACTTCATTTATGGATGGTAACCATTAAAGAAAACAACACAAAGCATGTTATCCTGCTACAAGAAGTGTTTCTTATGTGAGTACTTCATTTATGGGTAGTAACCATTAAAGAAAATGTCACAAACCATCATATCCTACTATGAGAAGTGTTTCGAATCAGAGTACGTCATTAGTGAGTGGTAACCATTCAAGAAAACTCGCAAAGCATCATATATTACTACGAGACGAGTTTCTTCTTCGTATACTTCCTTTAAGTGTTGTAACCATTCACTAAAACACCACGAAGAAGCATAGAGTGCCACTCTAAGTTCTTCATATCCGAGTACTTAATTTTTAAGTTATTTAGATCAGAGTACTTCATTTATGGATGGTAACCATTAAAGAAAACACTACAAAACATTTTATCCTACTATGAGCAGTGTTTCGAATCAGAGTACTTCATTTGTGAGTGGTAACCATTCAAGAAAATTAGCAAAGCATCATTTATTACTAAGAGAAGAGTTTCTTCTTCGTATATTTCATTTAAGTGTTGTAACCAATCACTAAAACACCACGAAGAAGCATAGAGTACCACTCTAAGTTCTTCATATCTGATTACTTAATTTTTTGAGTTATTCTGATCAGAGTACTTCATTAATGGATGGTAACCATTAAAGAAAACATCACAAAGCATATTATCCTGCTACAAGAAGTGTTTCTTATATGAGTACTTCATTTATGGGTAGTAACCATTAAAGAAAATGCCACAAAGCATCATATCCTACTATGAGAAGTGTTTCGAATCAGAGTACTTCATTAGTGAGTGGTAACCATTTAAGAAAACTCGCAAAGCATCATATATTACTACGAGAAGAGTTTCTTCTTCGTATACTTCCTTTAAGTGTTGAAACCATTCACTAAAACACCACGAAGAAGCATAGAGTACCACTCTAAGTTCTTCATATCCGAGTACTTAATTTTTAAGTAATTCTGATCAGAGTACTTCATTTATGGGTGGTAACCATTAAAGAAAACACTACCAAACATTTTATCCTACTATGAGAAGTGTTTCTGATCAGAGTACTTCATTTATGAGTTGTTACCTTTCAAGAAAACTCCACAAAGCATCATATCTTACTACAAGCAGAGTTTATTCTCCGAGTACATCATTAAGTGTTGTAACCATTCACTAAAATACTACAAAGCATCATATCCGACTCTGAGAAGTGCTTCTGATCAGAGTACATTGTTTGTGAGTGGTAAACTTTCAAGAAAAATCCACCAAGCATCATATATTACTACGAGAAGAGCTTCATATCCGATTACTTCCTTTAAGTTGTACCCATTCCCTAAAACACCACGAAGAAGCATAGAGTACCACTCTAAATTCTTCATATCGGAGTACTTAATTTTTTTAGATATTTTGATCAGAGTACTTCATTTATGGATGGTAACCATTAAAGAAAACAACACAAAGCATGTTATCCTGCTACAAGAAGTGTTTCTTATGTGAGTACTTCATTTATGGGTAGTAACCATTAAAGAAAATGTCACAAACCATCATATCCTATTATGAGAAGTGTTTCGAATCAGAGTACTTCATTTGTGAGTGGTAACCATTCAAGAAAACTTGCAAAGCATCATATATAACTACGAGAAGAGTTTCTTCTTCGTATACTTCATTTAAGTGTTGTAACCATTCACTAAAACACCACGAAGAAGCATATAGTACCACTCTAAGTTCTTCATATCCGAGTACTTAATTTTTTAGTTATTCTGATCAGAGTACTTCATTTATGGGTGGTAACCATTAAAGAAAACACTACAAAACAATTTATCCTACTATGAGAAGTGTTTCTGATCAGAGTACTTCATTTATGAGTTGACCTTTCAACAAAACTCCACAAAGCATCATATCTTACTACAATAAGAGTTTATTCTCCGAGTACATCATTAAGTGTTATAACCATTCACTAAAATACTACAAAGCATCATATCCAACTATGAGAAGAGTTTCTTCTTCGTATACTTCATTTAAGTGTTGTAACCACTCACTAAAACACCACGAAGAAGCATATAGCACCACTCTAAATTCTTCATATCCGAGTACTTAATTTTTAAGTTATTCTGATCAGAGTACTTCATTTATGGGTGGTAACCATTAAAGAAAACACTACCAAACATTTTATCCTACTATGAGAAGTGTTTCTGATCAGAGTACTTAATTTATGAGTTGTTACCTTTCAAGAAAACTCCACAAAGCATCATATCTTACTACAAGCAGAGTTTATTCTCCGAGTACATCATTAAGTGTTGTAACCATTCACTAAAATACTACAAAGCATCATATCCGACTCTGAGAAGTGCTTCTGATCAGAATACATTGTTTGTGAGTGGTAAACTTTCAAGAAAAATCCACCAAGCATCATATATTACTACGAGAAGAGCTTCATATCCGATTACTTCCTTTAAGTTGTAACCATTCCCTAAAACACCACGAAGAAGCATAGAGTACCACTCTAAGTTCTTCATATCGGAGTACTTAATTTTTTTAGATATTCTGATCAGAGTACTTCATTTATGGATGGTAACCATTAAAGAAAACAACACAAAGCATGTTATCCTGCTACAAGAAGTGTTTCTTATGTGAGTACTTCATTTATGGGTAGTAACCATTAAAGAAAATGTCACAAACCATCATATCCTACTATGAGAAGTGTTTCGAATCAGAGTACGTCATTAGTGAGTGGTAACCATTCAAGAAAACTCGCAAAGCATCATATATTACTACGAGACGAGTTTCTTCTTCGTATACTTCCTTTAAGTGTTGTAACCATTCACTAAAACACCACGAAGAAGCATAGAGTGCCACTCTAAGTTCTTCATATCCGAGTACTTAATTTTTAAGTTATTTAGATCAGAGTACTTCATTTATGGATGGTAACCATTAAAGAAAACACTACAAAACATTTTATCCTACTATGAGCAGTGTTTCGAATCAGAGTACTTCATTTGTGAGTGGTAACCATTCAAGAAAATTAGCAAAGCATCATTTATTACTAAGAGAAGAGTTTCTTCTTCGTATATTTCATTTAAGTGTTGTAACCAATCACTAAAACACCACGAAGAAGCATAGAGTACCACTCTAAGTTCTTCATATCTGATTACTTAATTTTTTGAGTTATTCTGATCAGAGTACTTCATTAATGGATGGTAACCATTAAAGAAAACATCACAAAGCATATTATCCTGCTACAAGAAGTGTTTCTTATATGAGTACTTCATTTATGGGTAGTAACCATTAAAGAAAATGCCACAAAGCATCATATCCTACTATGAGAAGTGTTTCGAATCAGAGTACTTCATTAGTGAGTGGTAACCATTTAAGAAAACTCGCAAAGCATCATATATTACTACGAGAAGAGTTTCTTCTTCGTATACTTCCTTTAAGTGTTGAAACCATTCACTAAAACACCACGAAGAATCATAGAGTACCACTCTAAGTTCTTCATATCCGAGTACTTAATTTATGAGTTGCTTTCTTTCAAGAAAACTCCACAAAGCATCATATATTACTACGAGAAGAGTCTCTTCTCCGAGTACATCATTTAAGTGTTGTATCCAATAAAGAAAACATCACAATGCATGTTATCCTACAATGAGAAGTGTTTCTGATCAGCGTACTTAATTTAGTAATTGTTACATTTCGAGAAAACTCTGCAAAGCATCATATCTTACTACGAGAAGAGTTTCTTCTTCGATTACTTTCTTTAAGTGTTGTAACCATTCACTAAAACACCACAAAGAAGCATAGAGTACCACTCTAAGTTCTTCATATCTGAGTACTTAATTTTTTTTAGTTATTCTGATCAGAGTACTTCATTAATGGATGGTAAGCATTAAAGAAACATCACAAAGCATGTTATCCTGCTACAAGAAGTGTTTCTTATACGAGTACTTCATTTATGGGTATTAACCATTAAAGAAAATGCCACAAAGCATCATATCCTACTATGAGAAGTGTTTCGAATCAGAGTACTTCATTTGTGAGTGGTAACCATTCAAGAAAACTCGCAAAGCATCATATATTACTACAAGAAGAGTTTCTTCTTCGTATACTTCATTTAAGTGTTGTAACCATTCACTAAAACACCACGAAGAAGCATATCGTACCACTCTAAGTTCTTCATATCCGAGTACTTAATTTTTTAGTTATTCTGATCAGAGTACTTCATTTATGGTTGGTAACCATTAAAGAAAACACTACAAAGCATTTTATCCTACTATGAGAAGTGTTTCTGATCAGAGTACTTCATTTATGAGTTGTTACCATTCAAAAAAACTCCACAAAGCATCATATCTTACTACAAGAAGATTTTATTCTCCGAGTACATCATTAAGTGTTGTAACCATTCACTAAAATACTACAAAGCATCATATCCGACTATGAGAAATGTTTCTGATGAGAGTACTTTGTTTGTGAGTGGTAAACTTTCAAGAAAAATCCACCAATCATCATATATTACTACGAGAAGAGCTTCATATCCGATTACTTCCTTTAAGTGTTGTAACCATTCCCTAAAACACCACGAAGAAGCATAGAGTACCACTCTAAGTTCTTCATATCTGAGTACTTAATTTTTTTAGTTATTCTGATCAGAGTACTTCATTTATGGATGGTAACCATTAAAGAAAACAACACAAAGCATGTGATCCTGCTACAAGAAGTGTTTCTTATCTGTGTACTTCATTTATGGGTAGTAACCAGTAAAGAAAATGTCACAAAGCATCATATCCTACTATGAGAAGTGTTTTGAATCAGAGTACTTCATTTGTGAGTGGTAACCATTCAAGAAAACTCGCAAAGCATCATATATTACTACAAGAAGAGTTTCTTCTTCGTATACTTCATTTAAGTGTTGTAACCATTCACTAAAACACCACGAAGAAGCATATAGTACCACTCTAAGTTCTTCATATCCGAGTACTTAATTTTTTAGTTATTCTGATCAGAGTACTTCATTTATGGGTGGTAACCATTAAAGAAAACACTACAAAACAATTTATCCTACTATGAGAAGTGTTTCTGATCAGAGTACTTCATTTATGAGTTGACCTTTCAACAAAACTCCACAAAGCATCATATCTTACTAAAAGAAGAGTTTATTCTCCGAGTACATCATTAAGTGTTGTAACCATTCACTAAAATACTACAAAGCATCATATCCGACTATGAGAAGTGTTTCTGATCAGAGTACTTTTTTGTGAGTGGTAACTTTCAAGAAAACTCCACCAAGCATCATATATTACTACGAGAAGAGCTTCGTATCCGATTACTTCCTTTAAGTGTTGTAACCATTCCCTAAAACACCACGAAGAAGCAAAGAGTACCACTCTAAGTTCTTCATATCTGAGTACTTAATTTTTGAGTTATTCTGATCAGAGTACTTCATTTATGAATGATAACCATTAATGAAAACATCACAAAGCATGTTATCTTGCTACGTTAAGTGTTTCTTATCTGAGTACTTCATTTATGGGTAGTAACCCTTAAAGAAAATGCCACAAAGCATCATATCCTACTATGAGAATTGTTTCGAACAGAGTACTTCATTTGTGAGTGGTAACCATTCAAGAAATCTCGCAAAGCATCATATATTACTACGAGAAGAGTTTCTTCTTCGTATACTTCCTTTAAGTGTTGTAACCATTCACTAAGACACCACGAAGAAGCATATAGTACCACTCTAAGTTCTTCATATCCGAGTACTTCATTTGTAAGTTATTCTGATCAGAGTACTTCATTTATGGTTGGTAACCATTAAAGAAAACACTACAAAACATTTTATCCTCCTATGAGAAGTGTTTCTGATCAGAGTACTTCATTTATGAGTTGTTACCTTTCAAGAAAACTTCACAAAGCATCATATCTTAGTACATGAAGAGTTTATTTCCGAGTACATAATTAAGTGTTGTAACCATTCACCAAAATACTACAAAGCATCATATCCGACTATGAGAAGTGCTTCTGATCAGCGTACTTTGTTTGTGAGTGGTAAACTTTCAAGAAAATCCACCAAGCATCATATATTACTACGATAAGAGCTTCATATCCGATTACTTCCTTTAAGTGTTGTAACCATTCCCTAAAACACCACGAAGAAGCATAGAGTACCACTCTAAGTTCTTCATATCTGAGTACTTAATTTTTGAGTTATTCTGATCAGAGTACTTCATTTATGAATGATAACCATTAATGAAAACATCACAAATCATGTTATCTTGCTACGTGAAGTGTTTCTTATCTGCGTACTTCATTTATGGGTAGTAACCATTAAAGAAAATGCCACAAAGCATCATATCCTACTATGAGAAGTGTTTCGAATCAGAGTACTTCATTTGTGAGTGGTAACCATTCAAGAAAACTCGCAAAGCATCGTATATTACTACGAGAAGAGTTTCTTCTTCGTATACTTCCCTTAAGTGTGGTAACCATTCACTAAAATACTACAAAGCATCATATCCGACTATGAGAAGTGGTTCTGATCAGAGTACTTTGTTTGTGAGTTGTAAACCATCAAGAAAACTCCACCAAGCATCATATATTACTACGAGAAGAGCTTCGTATCCGATTACTTCCTTTAAGTGTTGTAACCATTCACTAAAACACCACGAAGAAGCATAGAGTACCACTCTAAGTTCTTCATATCGGAGTACTTAATTTTTAAGTAATTCTGATCAGAGTACTTCATTTATGGGTGGTAACCATTAAAGAAAACACTACAAAACATTTTATCCTACTATGAGAAGTGTTTCGAATCAGAGTACTTCATTTGTGAGTGGTAACCATTCAAGAAATCTCGCAAAGCATCATATATAACTACGAGAAGAGTTTCTTCTTCGTATACTTCCTTTAAGTGTTGTAACCATTCACTAAAACACCACGAAGAAGCATAGAGTACCACTCTAAGTTCTTCATATCCGAGTACTTAATTTTTAAGTTATTCTGATCAGAGTACTTCATTTATGGTTGGTAACTATTAAAGAAAACACTACAAAACATTTTATCCTCCTATGAGAAGTGTTTCTGATCAGAGTACTTCATTTATGAGTTGTTACCTTTCAAGAAAACTCCACAAAGCATCATATCTTACTACAAGAAGAGTTTATTCTCCGAGTACATCATTAAGTGTTTTAACCCTTCACCAAAATACTACAAAGCATCATATCCGACTATGAGAAGTGCTTCTGATCAGAGTACTTTGTTTGTGAGTGGTAAACTTTCAAGAAAAATCCACCAAGCATCATATATTACTACGAGAAGAGCTTCATATCCGATTACTTCCTTTAAGTGTTGTAACCATTCCCTAAAACACCACGAAGAAGCATAGAGTACCACTCTAAGTTCTTCATATCGGAGTACTTAATTTTTTTAGATATTCTGATCAGAGTACTTCATTTATGGATGGTAACCATTAAAGAAAACAACACAAAGCATCATATATAACTACGAGAAGAGTTTCTTCTTCGTATACTTCATTTAAGTGTTGTAACCATTCACTAAAACACCACGAAGAAGCATAGAGTACCACTTTAAGTTCTTCATATCCGAGTACTTAATTTTTTAGTTATTCTGATCAGAGTACTTCATTTCTGGGTGGTAACCATTAAAGAAAACACTACAAAACATTTTATCCTACTATGAGAAGTATTTCTGATCAGAGTACTTCATTTATGAGTTGTTACCATTCAAAAAAACTCCACAAAGCATCATATCTTACTACAAGAAGATTTTATTCTCCGAGTACATTATTAAGTGTTGTAACCATTCACTAAAATACTACAAAGCATCATATCCGACTATGAGAAGTGTTTCTGATCAGAGTACTTTGTTTGTGAGTGGTAAACTTTCAAGAAAACTCCACCAAGCATCATATATTACTACGAGAAGAGCTTCGTGTCTGATTACTTCCTTGAAGTGTTGCAACCTTTCACTAAAACACCACGAAGAAGCATAGAGTACCACCCTAAGTTCTTCATATCTGAGTACTTAATTTTTGAGTTATTCTGATCAGAGTACTTCATTTATGAATGATAACCATTAATGAAAACATCACAAAGCATGTTATCTTGCTACGTGAAGTGTTTCTTATTTGAGTACTTCATTTATGGGTAGTAACCATTAAAGAAAATGCCACAAAGCTATATATACTACTATGAGAAGTGTTTCGAATCAGAGTACTTCATTTGTGAGTGGTAACCATTCAAGAAAACTCGCAAAGCATCATATATTACTACGAGAAGAGTTTCTTCTTCGTATACTTCATTTAAGTGTTGAAACCATTCACTAAAACACCACGAAGAAGCATAGAGTGCCACTCTAAGTTCTTCATATCCGAGTACTTAATTTTTAAGTAATTCTGATCAGAGTACTTCATTTATGGGTGGTAACCATTAAAGAAAACACTACCAAACATTTTATCCTACTATGAGAAGTGTTTCTGATCAGAGTACTTCATTTATGAGTTGTTACCTTTCAAGAAAACTCCACAAAGCATCATATCTTACTACAAGCAGAGTTTATTCTCCGAGTACATCATTAAGTGTTGTAACCATTCACTAAAATACTACAAAGCATCATATCCGACTCTGAGAAGTGCTTCTGATCAGAGTACATTGTTTGTGAGTGGTAAACTTTCAAGAAAAATCCACCAAGCATCATATATTACTACGAGAAGAGCTTCATATCCGATTACTTCCTTTAAGTTGTAACCATTCCCTAAAACACCACGAAGAAGCATAGAGTACCACTCTAAATTCTTCATATCGGAGTACTTAATTTTTTTAGATATTTTGATCAGAGTACTTCATTTATGGATGGTAACCATTAAAGAAAACAACACAAAGCATGTTATCCTGCTACAAGAAGTGTTTCTTATGTGAGTACTTCATTTATGGGTAGTAACCATTAAAGAAAATGTCACAAACCATCATATCCTATTATGAGAAGTGTTTCGAATCAGAGTACTTCATTTGTGAGTGGTAACCATTCAAGAAAACTTGCAAAGCATCATATATAACTACGAGAAGAGTTTCTTCTTCGTATACTTCATTTAAGTGTTGTAACCATTCACTAAAACACCACGAAGAAGCATATAGTACCACTCTAAGTTCTTCATATCCGAGTACTTAATTTTTTAGTTATTCTGATCAGAGTACTTCATTTATGGGTGGTAACCATTAAAGAAAACACTACAAAACAATTTATCCTACTATGAGAAGTGTTTCTGATCAGAGTACTTCATTTATGAGTTGACCTTTCAACAAAACTCCACAAAGCATCATATCTTACTACAATAAGAGTTTATTCTCCGAGTACATCATTAAGTGTTATAACCATTCACTAAAATACTACAAAGCATCATATCCAACTATGAGAAGAGTTTCTTCTTCGTATACTTCATTTAAGTGTTGTAACCACTCACTAAAACACCACGAAGAAGCATATAGCACCACTCTAAATTCTTCATATCCGAGTACTTAATTTTTAAGTTATTCTGATCAGAGTACTTCATTTATGGGTGGTAACCATTAAAGAAAACACTACCAAACATTTTATCCTACTATGAGAAGTGTTTCTGATCAGAGTACTTAATTTATGAGTTGTTACCTTTCAATAAAACTCCACAAAGCATCATATCTTACTACAAGCAGAGTTTATTCTCCGAGTACATCATTAAGTGTTGTAACCATTCACTAAAATACTACAAAGCATCATATCCGACTCTGAGAAGTGCTTCTGATCAGAATACATTGTTTGTGAGTGGTAAACTTTCAAGAAAAATCCACCAAGCATCATATATTACTACGAGAAGAGCTTCATATCCGATTACTTCCTTTAAGTTGTAACCATTCCCTAAAACACCACGAAGAAGCATAGAGTACCACTCTAAGTTCTTCATATCGGAGTACTTAATTTTTTTAGATATTCTGATCAGAGTACTTCATTTATGGATGGTAACCATTAAAGAAAACAACACAAAGCATGTTATCCTGCTACAAGAAGTGTTTCTTATGTGAGTACTTCATTTATGGGTAGTAACCATTAAAGAAAATGTCACAAACCATCATATCCTACTATGAGAAGTGTTTCGAATCAGAGTACGTCATTAGTGAGTGGTAACCATTCAAGAAAACTCGCAAAGCATCATATATTACTACGAGACGAGTTTCTTCTTCGTATACTTCCTTTAAGTGTTGTAACCATTCACTAAAACACCACGAAGAAGCATAGAGTGCCACTCTAAGTTCTTCATATCCGAGTACTTAATTTTTAAGTTATTTAGATCAGAGTACTTCATTTATGGATGGTAACCATTAAAGAAAACACTACAAAACATTTTATCCTACTATGAGCAGTGTTTCGAATCAGAGTACTTCATTTGTGAGTGGTAACCATTCAAGAAAATTAGCAAAGCATCATTTATTACTAAGAGAAGAGTTTCTTCTTCGTATATTTCATTTAAGTGTTGTAACCAATCACTAAAACACCACGAAGAAGCATAGAGTACCACTCTAAGTTCTTCATATCTGATTACTTAATTTTTTGAGTTATTCTGATCAGAGTACTTCATTAATGGATGGTAACCATTAAAGAAAACATCACAAAGCATATTATCCTGCTACAAGAAGTGTTTCTTATATGAGTACTTCATTTATGGGTAGTAACCATTAAAGAAAATGCCACAAAGCATCATATCCTACTATGAGAAGTGTTTCGAATCAGAGTACTTCATTAGTGAGTGGTAACCATTTAAGAAAACTCGCAAAGCATCATATATTACTACGAGAAGAGTTTCTTCTTCGTATACTTCCTTTAAGTGTTGAAACCATTCACTAAAACACCACGAAGAATCATAGAGTACCACTCTAAGTTCTTCATATCCGAGTACTTAATTTATGAGTTGCTTTCTTTCAAGAAAACTCCACAAAGCATCATATATTACTACGAGAAGAGTCTCTTCTCCGAGTACATCATTTAAGTGTTGTATCCAATAAAGAAAACATCACAATGCATGTTATCCTACAATGAGAAGTGTTTCTGATCAGCGTACTTAATTTAGTAATTGTTACATTTCGAGAAAACTCTGCAAAGCATCATATCTTACTACGAGAAGAGTTTCTTCTTCGATTACTTTCTTTAAGTGTTGTAACCATTCACTAAAACACCACAAAGAAGCATAGAGTACCACTCTAAGTTCTTCATATCTGAGTACTTAATTTTTTTTAGTTATTCTGATCAGAGTACTTCATTAATGGATGGTAAGCATTAAAGAAACATCACAAAGCATGTTATCCTGCTACAAGAAGTGTTTCTTATACGAGTACTTCATTTATGGGTATTAACCATTAAAGAAAATGCCACAAAGCATCATATCCTACTATGAGAAGTGTTTCGAATCAGAGTACTTCATTTGTGAGTGGTAACCATTCAAGAAAACTCGCAAAGCATCATATATTACTACAAGAAGAGTTTCTTCTTCGTATACTTCATTTAAGTGTTGTAACCATTCACTAAAACACCACGAAGAAGCATATCGTACCACTCTAAGTTCTTCATATCCGAGTACTTAATTTTTTAGTTATTCTGATCAGAGTACTTCATTTATGGTTGGTAACCATTAAAGAAAACACTACAAAGCATTTTATCCTACTATGAGAAGTGTTTCTGATCAGAGTACTTCATTTATGAGTTGTTACCATTCAAAAAAACTCCACAAAGCATCATATCTTACTACAAGAAGATTTTATTCTCCGAGTACATCATTAAGTGTTGTAACCATTCACTAAAATACTACAAAGCATCATATCCGACTATGAGAAATGTTTCTGATGAGAGTACTTTGTTTGTGAGTGGTAAACTTTCAAGAAAAATCCACCAATCATCATATATTACTACGAGAAGAGCTTCATATCCGATTACTTCCTTTAAGTGTTGTAACCATTCCCTAAAACACCACGAAGAAGCATAGAGTACCACTCTAAGTTCTTCATATCTGAGTACTTAATTTTTTTAGTTATTCTGATCAGAGTACTTCATTTATGGATGGTAACCATTAAAGAAAACAACACAAAGCATGTGATCCTGCTACAAGAAGTGTTTCTTATCTGTGTACTTCATTTATGGGTAGTAACCAGTAAAGAAAATGTCACAAAGCATCATATCCTACTATGAGAAGTGTTTTGAATCAGAGTACTTCATTTGTGAGTGGTAACCATTCAAGAAAACTCGCAAAGCATCATATATTACTACAAGAAGAGTTTCTTCTTCGTATACTTCATTTAAGTGTTGTAACCATTCACTAAAACACCACGAAGAAGCATATAGTACCACTCTAAGTTCTTCATATCCGAGTACTTAATTTTTTAGTTATTCTGATCAGAGTACTTCATTTATGGGTGGTAACCATTAAAGAAAACACTACAAAACAATTTATCCTACTATGAGAAGTGTTTCTGATCAGAGTACTTCATTTATGAGTTGACCTTTCAACAAAACTCCACAAAGCATCATATCTTACTAAAAGAAGAGTTTATTCTCCGAGTACATCATTAAGTGTTGTAACCATTCACTAAAATACTACAAAGCATCATATCCGACTATGAGAAGTGTTTCTGATCAGAGTACTTTTTTGTGAGTGGTAACTTTCAAGAAAACTCCACCAAGCATCATATATTACTACGAGAAGAGCTTCGTATCCGATTACTTCCTTTAAGTGTTGTAACCATTCCCTAAAACACCACGAAGAAGCAAAGAGTACCACTCTAAGTTCTTCATATCTGAGTACTTAATTTTTGAGTTATTCTGATCAGAGTACTTCATTTATGAATGATAACCATTAATGAAAACATCACAAAGCATGTTATCTTGCTACGTTAAGTGTTTCTTATCTGAGTACTTCATTTATGGGTAGTAACCCTTAAAGAAAATGCCACAAAGCATCATATCCTACTATGAGAATTGTTTCGAACAGAGTACTTCATTTGTGAGTGGTAACCATTCAAGAAATCTCGCAAAGCATCATATATTACTACGAGAAGAGTTTCTTCTTCGTATACTTCCTTTAAGTGTTGTAACCATTCACTAAGACACCACGAAGAAGCATATAGTACCACTCTAAGTTCTTCATATCCGAGTACTTCATTTGTAAGTTATTCTGATCAGAGTACTTCATTTATGGTTGGTAACCATTAAAGAAAACACTACAAAACATTTTATCCTCCTATGAGAAGTGTTTCTGATCAGAGTACTTCATTTATGAGTTGTTACCTTTCAAGAAAACTTCACAAAGCATCATATCTTAGTACATGAAGAGTTTATTTCCGAGTACATAATTAAGTGTTGTAACCATTCACCAAAATACTACAAAGCATCATATCCGACTATGAGAAGTGCTTCTGATCAGCGTACTTTGTTTGTGAGTGGTAAACTTTCAAGAAAATCCACCAAGCATCATATATTACTACGATAAGAGCTTCATATCCGATTACTTCCTTTAAGTGTTGTAACCATTCCCTAAAACACCACGAAGAAGCATAGAGTACCACTCTAAGTTCTTCATATCTGAGTACTTAATTTTTGAGTTATTCTGATCAGAGTACTTCATTTATGAATGATAACCATTAATGAAAACATCACAAATCATGTTATCTTGCTACGTGAAGTGTTTCTTATCTGCGTACTTCATTTATGGGTAGTAACCATTAAAGAAAATGCCACAAAGCATCATATCCTACTATGAGAAGTGTTTCGAATCAGAGTACTTCATTTGTGAGTGGTAACCATTCAAGAAAACTCGCAAAGCATCGTATATTACTACGAGAAGAGTTTCTTCTTCGTATACTTCCCTTAAGTGTGGTAACCATTCACTAAAATACTACAAAGCATCATATCCGACTATGAGAAGTGGTTCTGATCAGAGTACTTTGTTTGTGAGTTGTAAACCATCAAGAAAACTCCACCAAGCATCATATATTACTACGAGAAGAGCTTCGTATCCGATTACTTCCTTTAAGTGTTGTAACCATTCACTAAAACACCACGAAGAAGCATAGAGTACCACTCTAAGTTCTTCATATCGGAGTACTTAATTTTTAAGTAATTCTGATCAGAGTACTTCATTTATGGGTGGTAACCATTAAAGAAAACACTACAAAACATTTTATCCTACTATGAGAAGTGTTTCGAATCAGAGTACTTCATTTGTGAGTGGTAACCATTCAAGAAATCTCGCAAAGCATCATATATAACTACGAGAAGAGTTTCTTCTTCGTATACTTCCTTTAAGTGTTGTAACCATTCACTAAAACACCACGAAGAAGCATAGAGTACCACTCTAAGTTCTTCATATCCGAGTACTTAATTTTTAAGTTATTCTGATCAGAGTACTTCATTTATGGTTGGTAACTATTAAAGAAAACACTACAAAACATTTTATCCTCCTATGAGAAGTGTTTCTGATCAGAGTACTTCATTTATGAGTTGTTACCTTTCAAGAAAACTCCACAAAGCATCATATCTTACTACAAGAAGAGTTTATTCTCCGAGTACATCATTAAGTGTTTTAACCCTTCACCAAAATACTACAAAGCATCATATCCGACTATGAGAAGTGCTTCTGATCAGAGTACTTTGTTTGTGAGTGGTAAACTTTCAAGAAAAATCCACCAAGCATCATATATTACTACGAGAAGAGCTTCATATCCGATTACTTCCTTTAAGTGTTGTAACCATTCCCTAAAACACCACGAAGAAGCATAGAGTACCACTCTAAGTTCTTCATATCGGAGTACTTAATTTTTTTAGATATTCTGATCAGAGTACTTCATTTATGGATGGTAACCATTAAAGAAAACAACACAAAGCATCATATATAACTACGAGAAGAGTTTCTTCTTCGTATACTTCATTTAAGTGTTGTAACCATTCACTAAAACACCACGAAGAAGCATAGAGTACCACTTTAAGTTCTTCATATCCGAGTACTTAATTTTTTAGTTATTCTGATCAGAGTACTTCATTTCTGGGTGGTAACCATTAAAGAAAACACTACAAAACATTTTATCCTACTATGAGAAGTATTTCTGATCAGAGTACTTCATTTATGAGTTGTTACCATTCAAAAAAACTCCACAAAGCATCATATCTTACTACAAGAAGATTTTATTCTCCGAGTACATTATTAAGTGTTGTAACCATTCACTAAAATACTACAAAGCATCATATCCGACTATGAGAAGTGTTTCTGATCAGAGTACTTTGTTTGTGAGTGGTAAACTTTCAAGAAAACTCCACCAAGCATCATATATTACTACGAGAAGAGCTTCGTGTCTGATTACTTCCTTGAAGTGTTGCAACCTTTCACTAAAACACCACGAAGAAGCATAGAGTACCACCCTAAGTTCTTCATATCTGAGTACTTAATTTTTGAGTTATTCTGATCAGAGTACTTCATTTATGAATGATAACCATTAATGAAAACATCACAAAGCATGTTATCTTGCTACGTGAAGTGTTTCTTATTTGAGTACTTCATTTATGGGTAGTAACCATTAAAGAAAATGCCACAAAGCTATATATACTACTATGAGAAGTGTTTCGAATCAGAGTACTTCATTTGTGAGTGGTAACCATTCAAGAAAACTCGCAAAGCATCATATATTACTACGAGAAGAGTTTCTTCTTCGTATACTTCATTTAAGTGTTGAAACCATTCACTAAAACACCACGAAGAAGCATAGAGTGCCACTCTAAGTTCTTCATATCCGAGTACTTAATTTTTAAGTAATTCTGATCAGAGTACTTCATTTATGGGTGGTAACCATTAAAGAAAACACTACCAAACATTTTATCCTACTATGAGAAGTGTTTCTGATCAGAGTACTTCATTTATGAGTTGTTACCTTTCAAGAAAACTCCACAAAGCATCATATCTTACTACAAGCAGAGTTTATTCTCCGAGTACATCATTAAGTGTTGTAACCATTCACTAAAATACTACAAAGCATCATATCCGACTCTGAGAAGTGCTTCTGATCAGAGTACATTGTTTGTGAGTGGTAAACTTTCAAGAAAAATCCACCAAGCATCATATATTACTACGAGAAGAGCTTCATATCCGATTACTTCCTTTAAGTTGTAACCATTCCCTAAAACACCACGAAGAAGCATAGAGTACCACTCTAAATTCTTCATATCGGAGTACTTAATTTTTTTAGATATTTTGATCAGAGTACTTCATTTATGGATGGTAACCATTAAAGAAAACAACACAAAGCATGTTATCCTGCTACAAGAAGTGTTTCTTATGTGAGTACTTCATTTATGGGTAGTAACCATTAAAGAAAATGTCACAAACCATCATATCCTATTATGAGAAGTGTTTCGAATCAGAGTACTTCATTTGTGAGTGGTAACCATTCAAGAAAACTTGCAAAGCATCATATATAACTACGAGAAGAGTTTCTTCTTCGTATACTTCATTTAAGTGTTGTAACCATTCACTAAAACACCACGAAGAAGCATATAGTACCACTC
This sequence comes from Eleocharis quinqueflora, assembly GCA_964058865.1. Lineage (NCBI taxonomy): Eukaryota > Viridiplantae > Streptophyta > Magnoliopsida > Poales > Cyperaceae > Eleocharis > Eleocharis quinqueflora. The sequence goes on along the minus strand of CAXKVX010001663.1, from coordinate 53,345 downwards.
TAAGTTCTTCATATCCGAGTACTTAATTTTTTAGTTATTCTGATCAGAGTACTTCATTTATGGGTGGTAACCATTAAAGAAAACACTACAAAACAATTTATCCTACTATGAGAAGTGTTTCTGATCAGAGTACTTCATTTATGAGTTGACCTTTCAACAAAACTCCACAAAGCATCATATCTTACTACAATAAGAGTTTATTCTCCGAGTACATCATTAAGTGTTATAACCATTCACTAAAATACTACAAAGCATCATATCCAACTATGAGAAGAGTTTCTTCTTCGTATACTTCATTTAAGTGTTGTAACCACTCACTAAAACACCACGAAGAAGCATATAGCACCACTCTAAATTCTTCATATCCGAGTACTTAATTTTTAAGTTATTCTGATCAGAGTACTTCATTTATGGGTGGTAACCATTAAAGAAAACACTACCAAACATTTTATCCTACTATGAGAAGTGTTTCTGATCAGAGTACTTCATTTATGAGTTGTTACCTTTCAAGAAAACTCCACAAAGCATCATATCTTACTACAAGCAGAGTTTATTCTCCGAGTACATCATTAAGTGTTGTAACCATTCACTAAAATACTACAAAGCATCATATCCGACTCTGAGAAGTGCTTCTGATCAGAATACATTGTTTGTGAGTGGTAAACTTTCAAGAAAAATCCACCAAGCATCATATATTACTACGAGAAGAGCTTCATATCCGATTACTTCCTTTAAGTTGTAACCATTCCCTAAAACACCACGAAGAAGCATAGAGTACCACTCTAAGTTCTTCATATCGGAGTACTTAATTTTTTTAGATATTCTGATCAGAGTACTTCATTTATGGATGGTAACCATTAAAGAAAACAACACAAAGCATGTTATCCTGCTACAAGAAGTGTTTCTTATGTGAGTACTTCATTTATGGGTAGTAACCATTAAAGAAAATGTCACAAACCATCATATCCTACTATGAGAAGTGTTTCGAATCAGAGTACGTCATTAGTGAGTGGTAACCATTCAAGAAAACTCGCAAAGCATCATATATTACTACGAGACGAGTTTCTTCTTCGTATACTTCCTTTAAGTGTTGTAACCATTCACTAAAACACCACGAAGAAGCATAGAGTGCCACTCTAAGTTCTTCATATCCGAGTACTTAATTTTTAAGTTATTTAGATCAGAGTACTTCATTTATGGATGGTAACCATTAAAGAAAACACTACAAAACATTTTATCCTACTATGAGCAGTGTTTCGAATCAGAGTACTTCATTTGTGAGTGGTAACCATTCAAGAAAATTAGCAAAGCATCATTTATTACTAAGAGAAGAGTTTCTTCTTCGTATATTTCATTTAAGTGTTGTAACCAATCACTAAAACACCACGAAGAAGCATAGAGTACCACTCTAAGTTCTTCATATCTGATTACTTAATTTTTTGAGTTATTCTGATCAGAGTACTTCATTAATGGATGGTAACCATTAAAGAAAACATCACAAAGCATATTATCCTGCTACAAGAAGTGTTTCTTATATGAGTACTTCATTTATGGGTAGTAACCATTAAAGAAAATGCCACAAAGCATCATATCCTACTATGAGAAGTGTTTCGAATCAGAGTACTTCATTAGTGAGTGGTAACCATTTAAGAAAACTCGCAAAGCATCATATATTACTACGAGAAGAGTTTCTTCTTCGTATACTTCCTTTAAGTGTTGAAACCATTCACTAAAACACCACGAAGAATCATAGAGTACCACTCTAAGTTCTTCATATCCGAGTACTTAATTTATGAGTTGCTTTCTTTCAAGAAAACTCCACAAAGCATCATATATTACTACGAGAAGAGTCTCTTCTCCGAGTACATCATTTAAGTGTTGTATCCAATAAAGAAAACATCACAATGCATGTTATCCTACAATGAGAAGTGTTTCTGATCAGCGTACTTAATTTAGTAATTGTTACATTTCGAGAAAACTCTGCAAAGCATCATATCTTACTACGAGAAGAGTTTCTTCTTCGATTACTTTCTTTAAGTGTTGTAACCATTCACTAAAACACCACAAAGAAGCATAGAGTACCACTCTAAGTTCTTCATATCTGAGTACTTAATTTTTTTTAGTTATTCTGATCAGAGTACTTCATTAATGGATGGTAAGCATTAAAGAAACATCACAAAGCATGTTATCCTGCTACAAGAAGTGTTTCTTATACGAGTACTTCATTTATGGGTATTAACCATTAAAGAAAATGCCACAAAGCATCATATCCTACTATGAGAAGTGTTTCGAATCAGAGTACTTCATTTGTGAGTGGTAACCATTCAAGAAAACTCGCAAAGCATCATATATTACTACAAGAAGAGTTTCTTCTTCGTATACTTCATTTAAGTGTTGTAACCATTCACTAAAACACCACGAAGAAGCATATCGTACCACTCTAAGTTCTTCATATCCGAGTACTTAATTTTTTAGTTATTCTGATCAGAGTACTTCATTTATGGTTGGTAACCATTAAAGAAAACACTACAAAGCATTTTATCCTACTATGAGAAGTGTTTCTGATCAGAGTACTTCATTTATGAGTTGTTACCATTCAAAAAAACTCCACAAAGCATCATATCTTACTACAAGAAGATTTTATTCTCCGAGTACATCATTAAGTGTTGTAACCATTCACTAAAATACTACAAAGCATCATATCCGACTATGAGAAATGTTTCTGATGAGAGTACTTTGTTTGTGAGTGGTAAACTTTCAAGAAAAATCCACCAATCATCATATATTACTACGAGAAGAGCTTCATATCCGATTACTTCCTTTAAGTGTTGTAACCATTCCCTAAAACACCACGAAGAAGCATAGAGTACCACTCTAAGTTCTTCATATCTGAGTACTTAATTTTTTTAGTTATTCTGATCAGAGTACTTCATTTATGGATGGTAACCATTAAAGAAAACAACACAAAGCATGTGATCCTGCTACAAGAAGTGTTTCTTATCTGTGTACTTCATTTATGGGTAGTAACCAGTAAAGAAAATGTCACAAAGCATCATATCCTACTATGAGAAGTGTTTTGAATCAGAGTACTTCATTTGTGAGTGGTAACCATTCAAGAAAACTCGCAAAGCATCATATATTACTACAAGAAGAGTTTCTTCTTCGTATACTTCATTTAAGTGTTGTAACCATTCACTAAAACACCACGAAGAAGCATATAGTACCACTCTAAGTTCTTCATATCCGAGTACTTAATTTTTTAGTTATTCTGATCAGAGTACTTCATTTATGGGTGGTAACCATTAAAGAAAACACTACAAAACAATTTATCCTACTATGAGAAGTGTTTCTGATCAGAGTACTTCATTTATGAGTTGACCTTTCAACAAAACTCCACAAAGCATCATATCTTACTAAAAGAAGAGTTTATTCTCCGAGTACATCATTAAGTGTTGTAACCATTCACTAAAATACTACAAAGCATCATATCCGACTATGAGAAGTGTTTCTGATCAGAGTACTTTTTTGTGAGTGGTAACTTTCAAGAAAACTCCACCAAGCATCATATATTACTACGAGAAGAGCTTCGTATCCGATTACTTCCTTTAAGTGTTGTAACCATTCCCTAAAACACCACGAAGAAGCAAAGAGTACCACTCTAAGTTCTTCATATCTGAGTACTTAATTTTTGAGTTATTCTGATCAGAGTACTTCATTTATGAATGATAACCATTAATGAAAACATCACAAAGCATGTTATCTTGCTACGTTAAGTGTTTCTTATCTGAGTACTTCATTTATGGGTAGTAACCCTTAAAGAAAATGCCACAAAGCATCATATCCTACTATGAGAATTGTTTCGAACAGAGTACTTCATTTGTGAGTGGTAACCATTCAAGAAATCTCGCAAAGCATCATATATTACTACGAGAAGAGTTTCTTCTTCGTATACTTCCTTTAAGTGTTGTAACCATTCACTAAGACACCACGAAGAAGCATATAGTACCACTCTAAGTTCTTCATATCCGAGTACTTCATTTGTAAGTTATTCTGATCAGAGTACTTCATTTATGGTTGGTAACCATTAAAGAAAACACTACAAAACATTTTATCCTCCTATGAGAAGTGTTTCTGATCAGAGTACTTCATTTATGAGTTGTTACCTTTCAAGAAAACTTCACAAAGCATCATATCTTAGTACATGAAGAGTTTATTTCCGAGTACATAATTAAGTGTTGTAACCATTCACCAAAATACTACAAAGCATCATATCCGACTATGAGAAGTGCTTCTGATCAGCGTACTTTGTTTGTGAGTGGTAAACTTTCAAGAAAATCCACCAAGCATCATATATTACTACGATAAGAGCTTCATATCCGATTACTTCCTTTAAGTGTTGTAACCATTCCCTAAAACACCACGAAGAAGCATAGAGTACCACTCTAAGTTCTTCATATCTGAGTACTTAATTTTTGAGTTATTCTGATCAGAGTACTTCATTTATGAATGATAACCATTAATGAAAACATCACAAATCATGTTATCTTGCTACGTGAAGTGTTTCTTATCTGCGTACTTCATTTATGGGTAGTAACCATTAAAGAAAATGCCACAAAGCATCATATCCTACTATGAGAAGTGTTTCGAATCAGAGTACTTCATTTGTGAGTGGTAACCATTCAAGAAAACTCGCAAAGCATCGTATATTACTACGAGAAGAGTTTCTTCTTCGTATACTTCCCTTAAGTGTGGTAACCATTCACTAAAATACTACAAAGCATCATATCCGACTATGAGAAGTGGTTCTGATCAGAGTACTTTGTTTGTGAGTTGTAAACCATCAAGAAAACTCCACCAAGCATCATATATTACTACGAGAAGAGCTTCGTATCCGATTACTTCCTTTAAGTGTTGTAACCATTCACTAAAACACCACGAAGAAGCATAGAGTACCACTCTAAGTTCTTCATATCGGAGTACTTAATTTTTAAGTAATTCTGATCAGAGTACTTCATTTATGGGTGGTAACCATTAAAGAAAACACTACAAAACATTTTATCCTACTATGAGAAGTGTTTCGAATCAGAGTACTTCATTTGTGAGTGGTAACCATTCAAGAAATCTCGCAAAGCATCATATATAACTACGAGAAGAGTTTCTTCTTCGTATACTTCCTTTAAGTGTTGTAACCATTCACTAAAACACCACGAAGAAGCATAGAGTACCACTCTAAGTTCTTCATATCCGAGTACTTAATTTTTAAGTTATTCTGATCAGAGTACTTCATTTATGGTTGGTAACTATTAAAGAAAACACTACAAAACATTTTATCCTCCTATGAGAAGTGTTTCTGATCAGAGTACTTCATTTATGAGTTGTTACCTTTCAAGAAAACTCCACAAAGCATCATATCTTACTACAAGAAGAGTTTATTCTCCGAGTACATCATTAAGTGTTTTAACCCTTCACCAAAATACTACAAAGCATCATATCCGACTATGAGAAGTGCTTCTGATCAGAGTACTTTGTTTGTGAGTGGTAAACTTTCAAGAAAAATCCACCAAGCATCATATATTACTACGAGAAGAGCTTCATATCCGATTACTTCCTTTAAGTGTTGTAACCATTCCCTAAAACACCACGAAGAAGCATAGAGTACCACTCTAAGTTCTTCATATCGGAGTACTTAATTTTTTTAGATATTCTGATCAGAGTACTTCATTTATGGATGGTAACCATTAAAGAAAACAACACAAAGCATCATATATAACTACGAGAAGAGTTTCTTCTTCGTATACTTCATTTAAGTGTTGTAACCATTCACTAAAACACCACGAAGAAGCATAGAGTACCACTTTAAGTTCTTCATATCCGAGTACTTAATTTTTTAGTTATTCTGATCAGAGTACTTCATTTCTGGGTGGTAACCATTAAAGAAAACACTACAAAACATTTTATCCTACTATGAGAAGTATTTCTGATCAGAGTACTTCATTTATGAGTTGTTACCATTCAAAAAAACTCCACAAAGCATCATATCTTACTACAAGAAGATTTTATTCTCCGAGTACATTATTAAGTGTTGTAACCATTCACTAAAATACTACAAAGCATCATATCCGACTATGAGAAGTGTTTCTGATCAGAGTACTTTGTTTGTGAGTGGTAAACTTTCAAGAAAACTCCACCAAGCATCATATATTACTACGAGAAGAGCTTCGTGTCTGATTACTTCCTTGAAGTGTTGCAACCTTTCACTAAAACACCACGAAGAAGCATAGAGTACCACCCTAAGTTCTTCATATCTGAGTACTTAATTTTTGAGTTATTCTGATCAGAGTACTTCATTTATGAATGATAACCATTAATGAAAACATCACAAAGCATGTTATCTTGCTACGTGAAGTGTTTCTTATTTGAGTACTTCATTTATGGGTAGTAACCATTAAAGAAAATGCCACAAAGCTATATATACTACTATGAGAAGTGTTTCGAATCAGAGTACTTCATTTGTGAGTGGTAACCATTCAAGAAAACTCGCAAAGCATCATATATTACTACGAGAAGAGTTTCTTCTTCGTATACTTCATTTAAGTGTTGAAACCATTCACTAAAACACCACGAAGAAGCATAGAGTGCCACTCTAAGTTCTTCATATCCGAGTACTTAATTTTTAAGTAATTCTGATCAGAGTACTTCATTTATGGGTGGTAACCATTAAAGAAAACACTACCAAACATTTTATCCTACTATGAGAAGTGTTTCTGATCAGAGTACTTCATTTATGAGTTGTTACCTTTCAAGAAAACTCCACAAAGCATCATATCTTACTACAAGCAGAGTTTATTCTCCGAGTACATCATTAAGTGTTGTAACCATTCACTAAAATACTACAAAGCATCATATCCGACTCTGAGAAGTGCTTCTGATCAGAGTACATTGTTTGTGAGTGGTAAACTTTCAAGAAAAATCCACCAAGCATCATATATTACTACGAGAAGAGCTTCATATCCGATTACTTCCTTTAAGTTGTAACCATTCCCTAAAACACCACGAAGAAGCATAGAGTACCACTCTAAATTCTTCATATCGGAGTACTTAATTTTTTTAGATATTTTGATCAGAGTACTTCATTTATGGATGGTAACCATTAAAGAAAACAACACAAAGCATGTTATCCTGCTACAAGAAGTGTTTCTTATGTGAGTACTTCATTTATGGGTAGTAACCATTAAAGAAAATGTCACAAACCATCATATCCTATTATGAGAAGTGTTTCGAATCAGAGTACTTCATTTGTGAGTGGTAACCATTCAAGAAAACTTGCAAAGCATCATATATAACTACGAGAAGAGTTTCTTCTTCGTATACTTCATTTAAGTGTTGTAACCATTCACTAAAACACCACGAAGAAGCATATAGTACCACTCTAAGTTCTTCATATCCGAGTACTTAATTTTTTAGTTATTCTGATCAGAGTACTTCATTTATGGGTGGTAACCATTAAAGAAAACACTACAAAACAATTTATCCTACTATGAGAAGTGTTTCTGATCAGAGTACTTCATTTATGAGTTGACCTTTCAACAAAACTCCACAAAGCATCATATCTTACTACAATAAGAGTTTATTCTCCGAGTACATCATTAAGTGTTATAACCATTCACTAAAATACTACAAAGCATCATATCCAACTATGAGAAGAGTTTCTTCTTCGTATACTTCATTTAAGTGTTGTAACCACTCACTAAAACACCACGAAGAAGCATATAGCACCACTCTAAATTCTTCATATCCGAGTACTTAATTTTTAAGTTATTCTGATCAGAGTACTTCATTTATGGGTGGTAACCATTAAAGAAAACACTACCAAACATTTTATCCTACTATGAGAAGTGTTTCTGATCAGAGTACTTCATTTATGAGTTGTTACCTTTCAAGAAAACTCCACAAAGCATCATATCTTACTACAAGCAGAGTTTATTCTCCGAGTACATCATTAAGTGTTGTAACCATTCACTAAAATACTACAAAGCATCATATCCGACTCTGAGAAGTGCTTCTGATCAGAATACATTGTTTGTGAGTGGTAAACTTTCAAGAAAAATCCACCAAGCATCATATATTACTACGAGAAGAGCTTCATATCCGATTACTTCCTTTAAGTTGTAACCATTCCCTAAAACACCACGAAGAAGCATAGAGTACCACTCTAAGTTCTTCATATCGGAGTACTTAATTTTTTTAGATATTCTGATCAGAGTACTTCATTTATGGATGGTAACCATTAAAGAAAACAACACAAAGCATGTTATCCTGCTACAAGAAGTGTTTCTTATGTGAGTACTTCATTTATGGGTAGTAACCATTAAAGAAAATGTCACAAACCATCATATCCTACTATGAGAAGTGTTTCGAATCAGAGTACGTCATTAGTGAGTGGTAACCATTCAAGAAAACTCGCAAAGCATCATATATTACTACGAGACGAGTTTCTTCTTCGTATACTTCCTTTAAGTGTTGTAACCATTCACTAAAACACCACGAAGAAGCATAGAGTGCCACTCTAAGTTCTTCATATCCGAGTACTTAATTTTTAAGTTATTTAGATCAGAGTACTTCATTTATGGATGGTAACCATTAAAGAAAACACTACAAAACATTTTATCCTACTATGAGCAGTGTTTCGAATCAGAGTACTTCATTTGTGAGTGGTAACCATTCAAGAAAATTAGCAAAGCATCATTTATTACTAAGAGAAGAGTTTCTTCTTCGTATATTTCATTTAAGTGTTGTAACCAATCACTAAAACACCACGAAGAAGCATAGAGTACCACTCTAAGTTCTTCATATCTGATTACTTAATTTTTTGAGTTATTCTGATCAGAGTACTTCATTAATGGATGGTAACCATTAAAGAAAACATCACAAAGCATATTATCCTGCTACAAGAAGTGTTTCTTATATGAGTACTTCATTTATGGGTAGTAACCATTAAAGAAAATGCCACAAAGCATCATATCCTACTATGAGAAGTGTTTCGAATCAGAGTACTTCATTAGTGAGTGGTAACCATTTAAGAAAACTCGCAAAGCATCATATATTACTACGAGAAGAGTTTCTTCTTCGTATACTTCCTTTAAGTGTTGAAACCATTCACTAAAACACCACGAAGAATCATAGAGTACCACTCTAAGTTCTTCATATCCGAGTACTTAATTTATGAGTTGCTTTCTTTCAAGAAAACTCCACAAAGCATCATATATTACTACGAGAAGAGTCTCTTCTCCGAGTACATCATTTAAGTGTTGTATCCAATAAAGAAAACATCACAATGCATGTTATCCTACAATGAGAAGTGTTTCTGATCAGCGTACTTAATTTAGTAATTGTTACATTTCGAGAAAACTCTGCAAAGCATCATATCTTACTACGAGAAGAGTTTCTTCTTCGATTACTTTCTTTAAGTGTTGTAACCATTCACTAAAACACCACAAAGAAGCATAGAGTACCACTCTAAGTTCTTCATATCTGAGTACTTAATTTTTTTTAGTTATTCTGATCAGAGTACTTCATTAATGGATGGTAAGCATTAAAGAAACATCACAAAGCATGTTATCCTGCTACAAGAAGTGTTTCTTATACGAGTACTTCATTTATGGGTATTAACCATTAAAGAAAATGCCACAAAGCATCATATCCTACTATGAGAAGTGTTTCGAATCAGAGTACTTCATTTGTGAGTGGTAACCATTCAAGAAAACTCGCAAAGCATCATATATTACTACAAGAAGAGTTTCTTCTTCGTATACTTCATTTAAGTGTTGTAACCATTCACTAAAACACCACGAAGAAGCATATCGTACCACTCTAAGTTCTTCATATCCGAGTACTTAATTTTTTAGTTATTCTGATCAGAGTACTTCATTTATGGTTGGTAACCATTAAAGAAAACACTACAAAGCATTTTATCCTACTATGAGAAGTGTTTCTGATCAGAGTACTTCATTTATGAGTTGTTACCATTCAAAAAAACTCCACAAAGCATCATATCTTACTACAAGAAGATTTTATTCTCCGAGTACATCATTAAGTGTTGTAACCATTCACTAAAATACTACAAAGCATCATATCCGACTATGAGAAATGTTTCTGATGAGAGTACTTTGTTTGTGAGTGGTAAACTTTCAAGAAAAATCCACCAATCATCATATATTACTACGAGAAGAGCTTCATATCCGATTACTTCCTTTAAGTGTTGTAACCATTCCCTAAAACACCACGAAGAAGCATAGAGTACCACTCTAAGTTCTTCATATCTGAGTACTTAATTTTTTTAGTTATTCTGATCAGAGTACTTCATTTATGGATGGTAACCATTAAAGAAAACAACACAAAGCATGTGATCCTGCTACAAGAAGTGTTTCTTATCTGTGTACTTCATTTATGGGTAGTAACCAGTAAAGAAAATGTCACAAAGCATCATATCCTACTATGAGAAGTGTTTTGAATCAGAGTACTTCATTTGTGAGTGGTAACCATTCAAGAAAACTCGCAAAGCATCATATATTACTACAAGAAGAGTTTCTTCTTCGTATACTTCATTTAAGTGTTGTAACCATTCACTAAAACACCACGAAGAAGCATATAGTACCACTCTAAGTTCTTCATATCCGAGTACTTAATTTTTTAGTTATTCTGATCAGAGTACTTCATTTATGGGTGGTAACCATTAAAGAAAACACTACAAAACAATTTATCCTACTATGAGAAGTGTTTCTGATCAGAGTACTTCATTTATGAGTTGACCTTTCAACAAAACTCCACAAAGCATCATATCTTACTAAAAGAAGAGTTTATTCTCCGAGTACATCATTAAGTGTTGTAACCATTCACTAAAATACTACAAAGCATCATATCCGACTATGAGAAGTGTTTCTGATCAGAGTACTTTTTTGTGAGTGGTAACTTTCAAGAAAACTCCACCAAGCATCATATATTACTACGAGAAGAGCTTCGTATCCGATTACTTCCTTTAAGTGTTGTAACCATTCCCTAAAACACCACGATGAAGCAAAGAGTACCACTCTAAGTTCTTCATATCTGAGTACTTAATTTTTGAGTTATTCTGATCAGAGTACTTCATTTATGAATGATAACCATTAATGAAAACATCACAAAGCATGTTATCTTGCTACGTTTAGTGTTTCTTATCTGAGTACTTCATTTATGGGTAGTAACCCTTAAAGAAAATGCCACAAAGCATCATATCCTACTATGAGAATTGTTTCGAACAGAGTACTTCATTTGTGAGTGGTAACCATTCAAGAAATCTCGCAAAGCATCATATATTACTACGAGAAGAGTTTCTTCTTCGTATACTTCCTTTAAGTGTTGTAACCATTCACTAAGACACCACGAAGAAGCATATAGTACCACTCTAAGTTCTTCATATCCGAGTACTTCATTTGTAAGTTATTCTGATCAGAGTACTTCATTTATGGTTGGTAACCATTAAAGAAAACACTACAAAACATTTTATCCTCCTATGAGAAGTGTTTCTGATCAGAGTACTTCATTTATGAGTTGTTACCTTTCAAGAAAACTTCACAAAGCATCATATCTTAGTACATGAAGAGTTTATTTCCGAGTACATAATTAAGTGTTGTAACCATTCACCAAAATACTACAAAGCATCATATCCGACTATGAGAAGTGCTTCTGATCAGCGTACTTTGTTTGTGAGTGGTAAACTTTCAAGAAAATCCACCAAGCATCATATATTACTACGATAAGAGCTTCATATCCGATTACTTCCTTTAAGTGTTGTAACCATTCCCTAAAACACCACGAAGAAGCATAGAGTACCACTCTAAGTTCTTCATATCTGAGTACTTAATTTTTGAGTTATTCTGATCAGAGTACTTCATTTATGAATGATAACCATTAATGAAAACATCACAAATCATGTTATCTTGCTACGTGAAGTGTTTCTTATCTGCGTACTTCATTTATGGGTAGTAACCATTAAAGAAAATGCCACAAAGCATCATATCCTACTATGAGAAGTGTTTCGAATCAGAGTACTTCATTTGTGAGTGGTAACCATTCAAGAAAACTCGCAAAGCATCGTATATTACTACGAGAAGAGTTTCTTCTTCGTATACTTCCCTTAAGTGTGGTAACCATTCACTAAAATACTACAAAGCATCATATCCGACTATGAGAAGTGGTTCTGATCAGAGTACTTTGTTTGTGAGTTGTAAACCATCAAGAAAACTCCACCAAGCATCATATATTACTACGAGAAGAGCTTCGTATCCGATTACTTCCTTTAAGTGTTGTAACCATTCACTAAAACACCACGAAGAAGCATAGAGTACCACTCTAAGTTCTTCATATCGGAGTACTTAATTTTTAAGTAATTCTGATCAGAGTACTTCATTTATGGGTGGTAACCATTAAAGAAAACACTACAAAACATTTTATCCTACTATGAGAAGTGTTTCGAATCAGAGTACTTCATTTGTGAGTGGTAACCATTCAAGAAATCTCGCAAAGCATCATATATAACTACGAGAAGAGTTTCTTCTTCGTATACTTCCTTTAAGTGTTGTAACCATTCACTAAAACACCACGAAGAAGCATAGAGTACCACTCTAAGTTCTTCATATCCGAGTACTTAATTTTTAAGTTATTCTGATCAGAGTACTTCATTTATGGTTGGTAACTATTAAAGAAAACACTACAAAACATTTTATCCTCCTATGAGAAGTGTTTCTGATCAGAGTACTTCATTTATGAGTTGTTACCTTTCAAGAAAACTCCACAAAGCATCATATCTTACTACAAGAAGAGTTTATTCTCCGAGTACATCATTAAGTGTTTTAACCCTTCACCAAAATACTACAAAGCATCATATCCGACTATGAGAAGTGCTTCTGATCAGAGTACTTTGTTTGTGAGTGGTAAACTTTCAAGAAAAATCCACCAAGCATCATATATTACTACGAGAAGAGCTTCATATCCGATTACTTCCTTTAAGTGTTGTAACCATTCCCTAAAACACCACGAAGAAGCATAGAGTACCACTCTCAGTTCTTCATATCTGAGTACTTAATTTTTTTAGTTATTCTGATCAGAGTACTTCATTTATGGATGGTAACCATTAAAGAAAACAACACAAAGCATGTCATCCTGCTACAAGAAGTGTTTCTTATCTGAGTACTTCATTTATGGGTAGTAACCATTAAAGAAAATGCCAAAAGCATCATAACCTACTATGAGAAGTGTTTCGAATCAGAGTACTTCATTTGTGAGTGGTAACCATTCAAGAAAACTCGCAAAGCATCGTATATTACTACGAGAAGAGTTTCTTCTTCGTATACTTCCTTTAAGTGTTGTAACCATTCACTAAAACACCACGAAGAAGCATAGAGCACCACTCTAAGTTCTTCATATCCGAGTACTTAATTTTTAAGTTATTCTGATCAGAGTACTTCATTTATGGGTGGTAACCATTAAAGAAAACACTACCAAACATTTTATCCTACTTTGAGAAGTGTTTCTGATCAGAGTACTTCATTTATGAGTTGTTACCTTTCAAGAAAACCCCACAAAGCATCATATCTTACTACAAGAAGAGTTTATTCTCCAAGTACATCATTAAGTGTTGTAACCATTCACCAAAATACTACAAAGCATCATATCCGACTCTGAGAAGTGCTTCTGATCAGAGTACATTGTTTGTCAGTGGTAAACTTTCAAGAAAAATACACCAAGCATCATATATTACTACGAGAAGAGCTTCATATCCGATTACTTCCTTTAAGTTGTAACCATTCCCTAAAACACCACGAAGAAGCATAGAGTACCACTCTAAGTTCTTCATATCGGAGTACTTAATTTTTTTAGATATTCTGATCAGAGTACTTCATTTATGGATGGTAACCATTAAATAAAACATCACAAAGCATGTTATCCTGCTACAAGAAGTGTTTCTTATGTGAGTACTTCATTTATGGGTAGTAACCATTAAAGAAAATGCCACAAAGCATCATATCCTACTATGAGAAATGTTTCGAATCAGAGTACTTCATTTGTGAGTGGTAACCATTCAAGAAAACTCGCAAAACATCATATATTACACGAAGAAGAGTTTCTTCTTCGTATATTTCATTTAAGTGTTGTAACCATTCACTAAAACACCACGAAGAAGCATAGAGTACCACTCTAAATTCTTCACATCCGAGTACTTAATTTTTTAGTTATTCTGATCAGAGTACTTCATTTATGGGTGGTAACCATTAAAGAAAACACTACAAAACATTTTATCCTACTATGAGAAGTGTTTCTGATCAGAGTACTTCATTTATTAGTTGTTACTACAAGAAGATTTTATTCTCCGAGTATATCATTAAGTGTTGTAACCATTCACTAAAATACTACAAAGCATCATATCCGACTATGAGAAGTGTTTCTGATCAGAGTACTTTGTTTGTGAGTGGTAAACTTTCAAGAAAACTCCACCAAGCATCATATATTACTACGAGAAGAGATTCGTATCCGATTACTTCCTTTAAGTGTTGTAACCATTCCCTAAAACACCACGAAGAAGCATAGAGTACCACTCTAAGTTCTGAATATCTGAGTACTTAATTTTTGAGTTATTCTGATCAGAGTACTTCATTTATGAATGATAACCATTAATGAAAACATCACAAAGCATGTTATCTTGCTACGTGAAGTGTTTCTTATTTGAGTACTTCATTTATGGGTAGTAACCATTAAAGAAAATGCCACAAAGCAATATATCCTACTATGAGAAGTGTTTCGAATCAGAGTACTTCATTTGTGAGTGGTAACCATTCAAGAAAACTCGCAAAGCATCATATATTACTACGAGAATAGTTTCTTCTTCGTATACTTCTTTTAAGTGTTGTAACCATTCACTAAAACACCACGAAGAAGCATAGATTGCCACTATAAGTTCTTCATATCCGAGTACATAATTTTTAAGTTATTCTGATCAGAGTACTTCATTTATGGGTGGTAACCATTAAAGAAAACACTACAAAATATTTTATCCTACTATGAGCAGTGTTTCGAATCAGAATACTTCATTTGTGAGTGGTAACCATTCAAGAAAACTCGCAAAGCATCATATATTACATCGAGAAGAATTTCTTCTTCGTATACTTCCTTTAAGTTTTGTAACCATTCACTAAAACACCACGAAGAAGCATATAGTACCACTCTAAGTTCTTCATATCCGAGTACTTAATTTTTCAGTTATTCTCAGAGTACTTAATATATGGGTGGTAACCATTAAAGAAAACACTACAAAACATTTTATCCTACTATGAGAAGTGTTTCGAATCAGAGTACTTCATTTGTAAGTGGTAACCATTCAAGAAAACTCGCAAAGCATCATATATTACTATGAGAAGTGTTTCTGATCAGAGTACTTTATTTATGAGTTGTTACCTTTGAAGAAAACACCACAAAGCTTCATATCTTACTACAAGAACAGTTTATTCTCCGAGTACATCATTAAGTGTTGTAACCATTCAGTAAAATACTACAAAGCATCATATCCGACAATGAGAAGTGTTTTTGATCATAGTACTTTGTTTGTGAGTGGTAAACTTTCAAGAAAAATCCACCAATCATCATATATTACTACGAGAAGAGCTTCATATCCGATTACTTCCTTTAAGTGTTGTAACCATTCCCTAAAACACCACGAAGAAGCATAGAGTACCACTCTAAGTTCTTCATATCTTAGTACTTAATTTTTTTAGTTATTCTGATCAGAGTACTTCATTTATGGATGGTAACAATTAAAGAAAACAACACAAAGCATGTTATCCTGCTACAAGAATTGTTTCTTATCTGTGTACTTCATTTATGGGTAGTAACCAGTAAAGAAAATGCCACAAAACATTTTATCCTACTATGAGAAGTGTTTCGAATCAGAGTACTTCATTTGTGAGTGGTAACCATTCAAGAAAACTCGCAAAGCATCATATATTACTACGAGAAGAGTTTCTTATTCGTATACTTCCTTAAATGTTGTACCATTCACAAAAACACCACGAAGAAGCATATATGTAAAACCCACTCATTTTGACAATTATTTTAATAAATAATTGTCATGTTAATTAGAAAATTAATCGTTAAATAAGATCTTAGCTCAAAATAACATATAAAAATGCGTAAAACTTAAAACCTTTTTATTTAACGATTTATAAAATGCGGACGAATTTAAAATTTTTAACTCAATTTATTGACCCTACGAATTATAATTCGCAAATCATAATAACGAGACTAATGATAAAATAACTTTCATAAATAATCGTGAATTAATTAACCTAATGTAAACTTCAAACAAGTAAATTAAATATGTCAAATTATCATAATAATAAGATATCTTACTAATGGAGTTGTCAACTTAACAAAACTAAAATTTGATAAAAACTTAGTGATACCTTGATTTGTGACTAAGTAAATAAATTAACCATCAATTCTCTAAAAGTAATGATATTAACTAGAAGAACAATGATAATGAATTCTAGATTTTGTATGCATCTTGAAACAAATCAATCAACCCACATTCTATATCCATTTTAAACTATGCATCACAATTGACTACATGGCAATTTTCTCATTTGATCCCAAACCCAACTATCCAAAAAAAAAAAAAAAAAAAAACACAAACCTTACCCACGTCCTCCCTCTCTCCAAAAACAAAAAAATAATAATTAAATAAAATAAAAATAGGGGCTTTGGGACCTCCGCCAAAAAAAAAAAAAAAAAAAAAATGTACAAAACCCACCCGTGACCTCTTTCTCCCCTCCTTATTTCCCTTCCTCTCTCGGTTGTATCCGACGCAGAAAAAAAAAAAAGGGAGAGAGAGGGGAGAGGTTTCCTCTCTCGTTGCCTCCGTCGCTGCACACCGACGATGCTGCCGTTAGCCACCGACGTGACGGAGCCGTCTGGCCGGCGCACCACCACAAACCCCGCTGCCACTCCCTCTTTCCTCTTTGCCCTCTCCCTGCCTTGCTGAACGGACGTCTTAGTCACTGGTCGCCACCATACAGGGTCCGTTCGTAGCACACCTTGGCCGCACCCACTCACCTACCAGAAAGGCCAGTCGACCTCCCTTCGATCTCTTCGCTGCCTTCGTCTCGACTCGCCCGGAGAGGCGACACACGCCGCCACACTCACCCCCTTCACGGCAGCTCCGCCCCTCACCGACCTCCTTTCTCGCTGACTTCTCTAACCATAGAAGGGAAGAAGGGGTTTTCTATCACCCTGTGTATTACGTCCCTTTCAGCTACGAGCTGGCCCAGCCAAGTCGCCACTGCCGTGGTGTCGAGGCCCACTTGCTTGATGATTGATTTTACGATCCTCTCGTATTTGGTAAGTTCCATAACCTTTTCCTCTAAAGGCCTTCTTCTAATTGTTCTCGTTTGAGTAATTGTTTGTTGTGTGTCGTATTGATGCAAGGTCGATTCGAGTCTAGTGGACCTACTCTGCTCACCTTCTTGATGTTCAATGGACTGCGAACCGCTCACCTTGTGTTTCAGCTTTTACTGTAAGTCGCTTCCACTCGTCTCAAGTCTTATGACTCGACGGCTTACATGTGCCTCAACTTGGCTCAATTCGCTTCGTGTGGCCCTCCCCATATTCTTGGTAAATGACCTACAACTTTCTCCCAAATTCTTACATGAAGCTAAGCTCTTTTGTGTGTATGTATTGAGTACTCTGCGCATGTCATCACCCAATCTCAAATTCGATTTATGTGTATGTACTTTGGATTTGATTCACCTTAATCTTTATGTCTAGGTTCCTATTACAAGTTGCTTCCAATTGCTTCGAACTCACTGTTTGGACGCATGCAACTCAACTTTGTCTTGCTTTGAGCCTTCTCTTCGTATTCCTGGTAAGTGTACTCTTTTGACTTCACGGGTTGAGGCTGAGCCTCCCCTCACTGAATGTGAATATTTGCCTGTGTCATCAGATTCTTAGAATATGATTATCTTTCATGTCTTTGGAGCTTGTTATTGATCTGTGTTAGGTAAATTTGATTTGGTCAGGATCGAAACTCCGTTTCCTATTGACCTGTTGTTAAATGTGGTGGTTTAAGATACTCTTGACTTATCTGTTTCGAGTGTGACCAATTGTCTTAAATTATGAGGATGAGTCTCATTCCTTGTAAATTTATTGAATTCTGGTCTTGTGCACTTTCCTACATATTGACTCATTCAATTTCGTATTCTAATTCAAATGTTTCCTTGATTGAGGGTATACGGGCAATGTAAGGAATAAAGATAGTCAACTCGGGTTACCTTTCTAATACTTCCTTATGACTCGGGTGTGTTTTCCTTGGTCATTAACCAAATTGGAGCTAAGCTTCCTATATTATTTTCTTGTGATTTTATTATTGTCAGTATTCACATATTGTGTGTTTGATCTGCTTATTGTGTCATTTTGCACGTCCACTTAGTTGTCCCATTAATGGTTCTTGTATTGAAAATACTAAGTCTTGTTGTAATCATTTAAAATTACTGCTTCTTGCTTGGTCGTTTGCATGCAACTATTCCCCGCATCATGACTATATTTTCAATGTTTGACACCTCTCAGAGCTCTGTGTATATTTCCAAATTCCTGTTGTATCGCGTGTTTTATTCTTGGTTATGTTCCCTTGTTGCGCGATCAAATCCTCTCGATTGGCTTCTTGTAAATGACTTGGCTTAATCTTAAGTTGCTTCATTTAGTTATGAAAACCTTGCCATGTAGATTAACTCATCCCTGGGACGTATGACATATCTACTATCGACATTTTTCGGTTAGTGTTCGAGATGTTAAGTATCCCTTCTGGAAACATTGATGCATGAAAAAGCTCCACATTGATTATCATACATTTGGGTATCTATCACCTTGCACTTATATAAGTTTATTCTCGAGTAATACACATTTTACCAGTTGAAAACTTGAAGTCATTTCCTTAGAATCATGTTGTGTAGTGGTCATGTCACCCATGTAAGTGGTTGCACCATTGATTCTAAATTTGTAACTCCGACCACCGAGATCATATACAATCCATCATGTGCAATGCATACCATGTCTTGTTTTGTCTCCTTTGCTTCAGTTATCGTAGTATCATTGGTCATTTTCAAATTAGGTGTAGCCAAGTAACAAATGACTCATGTTACACGTGGAGTTGACTTTTCCATCCCTATTAGTTGATTCTGAGTCCGGTTTAATTATTGTTTTATGGTTTCCATGATACGTGTACGTTCTAGTCTTGATTAATGTGATTAGGACTGAGTCCCTTATTCCTTCTTACTTGTGAATGTGTTCTTGTTGATTTCACTTATCAAATCCTTATTTTGCTTGTTGTGTCATTTGTATGTTTGTGTGTTGATTCTGGTTGTGGTCAATTAGGTCTTGTTATCATGCTGCATCATTTGCGATGCATGATTGCTATCATTTTCTCGTGAATGAAACTTGTTGTCTAGGTCTCCTGGTTTATTCTATTTGCACTTCTCATACCTTCATCATATTGTGTTGTCTGGATTCTATACGATTATTATAGATATAGGTTCATCGCGGTTGGTATCCAATCAGATTAAGATAATGATTGTCATTCAAGTGTTTCACTATTGTCCTTGTTGTATTGCTTACCTGACTTCTTTGCATCATGTAACCAATATCATCATTTCTCTAAATCATCTTGCTGGTATAATTGTTGTCCTAGAATCCTAAATTTTGCGATGCTAATGTCAGTCATCCTTTGTTCACCAACACTTGTTTAGCCATTCTACGTTAGTTCTACACTCCTCTACCTACGTCAGTAAATTAATGTTTCATGGAACTCTTCACATAAATCTATTGGATAATTGACTTAAACAAGATCGTTGATTTCTCAGGTAAATACGTCTGACTCATACAACGCTACAAGAAATCTGTCAGGACTTCACTCGCACTGACATTGTTGTAGAAGCTACAATGCTGCCGTGAAGCAGCTGTTGACGAATACGACTCTTTCGTTGGTTCCAAGTGTGGATTCCTGGGGATTATATTCCTTTCTCTTTTAATAGGACCAACCAGACTTACCTGAATTGAATTGTGGTACAAAACTACCAAACAATAACTAATCATGCCCGTAGGACTTTAACTGTCATAATTGCATACCGGTAATTGTACCAACTATTGAGACAAACCTGCATCTCATGTCATACGCATTTCATGTTGCATATAAGATCCGATATACGGATCGTATAAGGCTATTAGACTACTTATAGGTAGATGCGTATCAAATATTATTTATATATTTTCGTTGGGAGTGATGAGAGTCGAGCCGGTGAGTCTAGCTAGGACGGATGTAGTCTGGGGGCATCGTGAGGATGGATTACGTACGGTAAACGGTTTCGCCCGTGGGGTCCATTTCTCGGGATGTCCCTAAGGACATTCGACCACTGCTCACCATCGATGACCATCACTTGGTGGCTCGTAGTGCCAGTTCGAGTGTTTTATTTTCAAGATCCTTACTAGTATAAATATTATAATATCTTCCTTTGAGTGATTAAGGTTCGGTTTCTCAGTTTAGAGTATGCGTGTCATATGTGACGTATTAGAGCTATTCCGTTCTTTATATTTCTATTAGCCGATGTTTCGGGATCTCCTAATATTCGAAGAACTTCCTCCTTTGGCCCCTGGTTGGTACAGAGGAAGTCTGGGGCTCCCCTTTGGCCCCTGGTTGGTACAGGGAGTTCCCTTTATTATTGTTACTCAAACGGGTAGTCGGTTCCTTATTTTCGTATGACGGCTGAGATCGGGAGTTTATGTTTATTATTTTCTCTTTGTAAGGTAGGCTTCTCGGTTCGCTTTTGATCGAGTGTGTGCTTTTATAGCCGCTCATGCTATTACCAGGGCGTTTCGTTCTGGAAACTCAGAATTAAGTTAGATTGACGGCTGATATACTAGACCCGTCTAACGATACCCTTAGATTGGCGGCTGACATACTAGACCCGTCTAAGGGGGCGAATCCTGAAGTCCTACACTCGGGGTTCTAAAATTTGATTCTTTGAACATTTGTTTGGGAGTTTGATATATTTCCTTACTAGTATTGTATACTACTATTCCTCATAAATATTTTGGGTTTCTTTCTCGTATCGTCTCTTGGATAGATTTAATTATTTAAATTGATTAATGGTTAAACTAAATACAAGTCAGGTGTAGTAACTAAATATAGGTATTCTCAGTAAATGTGATTTGGTCCAATCTTGAATCGGATATAATCCCAAAGGCTGGACCTAAATCCACACTGAGTAAATTTTTATAATTTACTCACGTTTCACGGTTGGTTGTGGGGTCCAGGTAAGGAGCATAAGTTCTTTTGTTGTCCAGAGGAGAGCGCTAGGATGGAGTCTCCAGCGTCTTCCGTTTTGAGGATCACTTCATTTGTTTTCTTTTATTCCTTTTTGTTAGGATTAGTGTGTAGTAGGTTAGCTAGGGTCTGTCCCACATCCTTTTATGGGATCGCCCTCTTCAGTATGTATTTTACTTTTGTTTTGCTTCCGCTGAAAACCTTATATCCAGACGCTAGATTATATATATGTATTTGTTGGATGATTATGTACTGTGTGAAATTGTGCTTTTCCTTCAAATTAAGTATAATAAAAAAATCTTATATGTGTTTCTGAGTAGCCAATTAAGCCTTTTGTGTACTTGAAATCAAGTACACGTGACGGGATTTACACCCCTAAGCTAGTCATTATTTCTGGGGTGTGACAATATAGTACCACTCTAAGTTCTTCATATCCGAGTACTTAATTTTTAAGTTATTCTGATCAGAGTACTTCATTTATGGCTGGTAACCATTAAAGAAAACACTACAAAACATTTTATCCTACTATGAGCAGTGTTTCGAATCAGAGTACTTCATTTGTGAGTGGTGACCATTCAAGAAAACTCGCAAAACATCATATATTACTCCGAGAAGAGTTTCTTCTTCGTATACTTCCTTTAAGTGTTGTAATCATTCACTAAAACACCACGAAGAAGCATAGAGTACCACCCTAAGTTCTTCATACCCAAGTACTTCATTTTTAAGTTATTCTTATCAGAGCACTTTATTTATGGGTGGTAACCATTAAAGAAAACACTACAAAACATTTTATCCTACTATGAGAAGTGTTTCTGATCAGAGTACTTCATTTATGAGTTGTTACCTTTCAAGAAAACTCCACAAATCATCATATCTTACTACAAGATGAGTTTATTCTCCGAGTACATCACTAAGTGTTGTAACCATTCACTAAAATACTACAAAGCATCATATCCGACTATGAGAAGTGTTTCTAATCAGAGTACTTTGTTTGTGAGTGGTAAACTTTCAAGAAAAATCCACCAATCATCATATATTACTACGAGAAGAGCTTCATATCCGATTACTTCCTTTAAGTGTTGTAACCATTCACTAAAACACCACGAAGAAGCATAGAGTACCACTCTAAGTTCTTCATATCCTTTAGTGTTTCTGATCAGAGTACTTCATTAATGGATGGTAACTATTAAAAAAAACATCACAAAGCATGTTATCCTGCTACAAGAAATGTTTCTTATACGAGTACTTCACTTATGGGTAGTAACCATTAAAGAAAATGCCACAAAGCATCATATCCTACTATGAGAAGTGTTTCGAATCAGAGTACTTCATTTTTGAGTGGTAACCATTCAAAAAAACTCGCAAAGCATCATATATTACTACGAGAAGAGTTTCTTCTTTGTATACTTCATTTAAGTGTTGTAACTATTCACTAAAACACCACGAAGGAAAATAGAGTACCACTCTAATTTCTTCATATCCGAGTACTTAACTTTTAAGTTATTATGATCAGAGTACTTCATTTATGGGTGGTAACCATTAAAGAAAACACCACAAAACATTTATCCTAGTAAGAGAAGTGTTTCTGATCACAGTACTTAATTAATGAGTTGTTTCCTTTAAAGAAAACTGCACAAAACATCATATATTACTACGAGAATAGTCACTTCTCTGAGTACATCATTTAAGTATTGTAACCATTAAAGAAAACATCACAATGCATGTCATCCTACAATGAGAAGTGTTTCTGATCAGCGTACTTAATTTATTAGTTGTTACATTTCAAGAAAACTCTGCAAAGCATCATATCTTACTACGAGAAGAGTTTATTCTTCGATTACTTTCTTTAAGTGTTGCAACCATTCACTAAAACACCACCAAGAAGCATAGAGTACCACTCTAAGTTCTTCATATCTGAGTACTTAATTTTTGAGTTATTCTGATCAGAGTACTTCATTTATGAATGATAACCATTAATGAAAACATCACAAATCACGTTATCTTGCTACGTGAATTGTTTCTTATCTGAGTACTTCATTTATGGGTAGTAACCATTAAAGAAAATGGCACAAAGCATCATATCCTACTATGTGAAGTGTTTCGAATCAGAGTACTTCATTTGTGAGTGATAACCATTCAAGAAAACTCGCAAAGCATCGTATATTACTACGAGAAGAGTTCTTCATATCCGAGTACATCATTTAAGTATTGTAACCATTAAAGAAACATCACAATGCATGTCATCCTACTATGAGAAGTGTTTATGATCAGAGTACTTAATTTATGAGTTGTTATCTTTCAAGAAAACTCCACAAAACATCATATCTTACTACGAGAAGAGTTTCTTCTCCGAGTACATCATTTAAGTGTTGTAACCATTCACTAAAACATCACAAAACATCTTATCCAACTACAAGAAATGTTTCTTATCTGAGTACTTTATTTATGGGTGGTAACCGTTAAAAAAACACCACAAAGCGTCTTATCTTACTATGAGAAGTGTTTCTGATTAGAGTACATTTATGAGTTGTAATTTTTCAAGAAAACTCCACAAATCATCATATCTTACTACGGAAGAATTTCTTCTCCAAGTACTTCAGTAAAGTGGTGCAACCATTCACTATAACACAACGAAGATGCAAGAGTACCACCCTAAGTTCTTTATGTCCGGGTACTTACTTTTTGAGTGATTTTGATTAGAGTACTTCATTTATGGAGGATAACCATTAACGAAAATACCACAAAGCATCTTATCCTACTATGAAAAGTGTTTCTGATCAGAGTATTTTATTTATGAGTTGTAACCTTTCTAGAAAACTCCACAAAGTATCGTATATTTCTACGAGAAGAGTTTCTTCTCCGAGTACATCATTTAATTATTGTAACCATTCACTAAAACATCACAAAATATCTTATCCTACTACAAGAAGTGTTTCGTATCTGATTACTTCATTTATGGGTTGTAACCATTAAAAAAAAAACACCACAAAACATCTTATCCTATTTTGAGAAGTGTTTCTGATCAGAGTACATTTATGAGTTGTAATTGTTAAGAAAACTCCACAAATCATCATATCTTACTACGAGAAGAGTTTCTTCTCTGAGTACTTCTTTAAGTATTGTAATCATTCAATATAACACAACGAAGATGCATATAGTACCATTCTAAGTGCTTCATGTCCGAGTTCTTAATTTATGAGTGCTTCTGATCAAAGTACTTAATTTATGGGTGGTAACCATTATAGAAAACATCACAAAGCATGTTATCCTACTACGAGAAGTGTTTCTTATCTGAGTAACAATTTAAAAAAAACACCACAAAGCATCATATCCTTTTATTAGAAGTGTTTTTAATCAGAGTACTTTATTTGTGAGTGATAAACTTTCAAGAAAACTCCACCAAGCATCATATATCACTACGAGAAGAGTTTCTTCTCCGATTACTTCCTTTAAGTGTTGTAACCACTCACTAAAATACCACGAAGAAGCATAGAATACCACTCTAAGTTCTTCATATCCAGTTATTCTGATCATAGTACTTCATTTATGGGTGGTAACCATTAAAGAAAACACCACAAAGTATATTATCCTACTGTGAGAAGTGTTTCTGATCAGAGAATTTAATTTATGAGTTGTTACATTTGAAGAAAACTCCACAAAGCTTTATATCTTACTACGAGAAGAGTTTCTTCTCTAAGTACATCATTCAAGTGTTGTAATCATTCACTAAAACATCACAAAATATATTATCCTACTACAAGAAGTGTTTATTATCTCAGTACTTCATTTATGGGTGGTAACTGTTAAAGAAAACACCAAAAAACATTTTATCCTACTATGAGAAGTGTTTCTGATCAGAGTACATTTTTGAGTTGTAATTTACGAGTTGTAATTTTTCAAGAAAACTCCACAAATCTTCATATCTTACTATGGAAGAGTTTCTTCTCCGAGTACTTAATTAAAGTGTTGTAACCATTCACTAAAAAACAACGAAGAAGCATAGATAGTGCGGCTAATGGACGGGTTCCAGTCCATGTCCAACTCAGTCCACTGATGAGGAGTTGAAGTCCATGACCAAACCAAGTCAATAATAATCTATTAATATCAAGTCGAGTTCATCTTATAACCGAATAATGTCCATTATTTGTCCATGAGCTAACCATATGGACATGACTCTGAACACCACAGTGCACCTTCCTCTTTAAATGAAAGCTCTTTCATCACTGTATTGAATAACTTAGGTTTCTTTGTGCGAATAAACTTAGTTCTCTCTTTGTGAAACAGAGATTTAGAACTTGGTTGATCTATTGAGATGTTTGAACATATTTTCATTTAATCCCACACTGAGCTCGTAATTAGTCCACAGTTTGTCCATAATTATCCACAATTAGTCCAGTTCAATTTTATCAATTGGATTTGGACTGAACTTCAACCAAGACCAAGAAATAGTCCGTTCCATAAATGTTCAATAGTGTTCAGTCCATTTTATCCATGAACCGTCATGTTCATTAGCAGCCCTAAGCATAGAGTACCTCACTAAGTGCTTCATGTCCAAGTACTTATTTTATGAGTGATTCTGATCAGAGTACTTCATTTATGGGTGCTAACCATTAAAGAAAACATCACAAAGCATCATATTCTACTACGGGATGTGTTTTTGTTTTATTAGTACTTCATTGATGGGTGGTAACCATTAAAGAAAACACCACAATGCATCATCTTATCCTACTACGAGAAGTATTTCTGATCTAAGTACTTCATTTATTTGTGGTAACCATTCAAGAAAACTTCACAAAGCATCATATCTTACTACGAGAAGAGTTTCTTCTCCGAGTACATCATTTAAGTGTTGTAATAATTCACTAAAACACCAGAAAACATCTTATCCTACTAGAGAAATGTTTCTTATCTAAGTACAAAGTACACCATTTATGGGTGGCAGTCGTTAAAGAAAACACCACAAAGCATCTTATCCTACTATGTGAAGTGTTTCTGATAAGAGTATTTAATTTATGAGTTGTAACCTTTCAAGAAAACTCCACAAAGCATCATATCTTACTACGGGAAGAGTTTCTTCTTCGAATACATCATTTAAGTATTGTAACCATTCACTAAAACACCATAAAACATCTTATCCTACTATGAGAAATGTTTCTTATCTGAATACATCATTTATGGGTGATAACCGTTAAAGAAAACACCACAAATCATCTTAACCTACTATGTGAAGTGTTTCTAATCAGAGTACTTCATTTATGAGTTGTAACTTTCAAGAAAACTCTACAAAGCGTTATATCTTACTATGAGAAG
Source organism: Eleocharis quinqueflora (assembly GCA_964058865.1). Taxonomy (NCBI): domain Eukaryota; kingdom Viridiplantae; phylum Streptophyta; class Magnoliopsida; order Poales; family Cyperaceae; genus Eleocharis; species Eleocharis quinqueflora. The sequence goes on along the minus strand of CAXKVX010001663.1, from coordinate 26,638 downwards.
AGTTTCTTCTTCGGATACTTCATTTATCATAAGAAAGAACCTTTAATCCTTGGGCCAATTCCTCCCAAACCGGATTTTTGTACCAATCGCCCTTATAATTCTCTACCTTTCATAGTACTTTCAAGACTAGACCTGTTTTAGATACCTTTAACTTTGTGATAAACGAGGACAATCAAATGAGTAAATAAGAGTATAACCAATTGGTTCAAAAGAAGCATTTCTGTTTTTTGAAATTTCAGATTTGGAGAAAGGGAGCTATTTATTGCATTTAAACCTTATTTTCTATGATTTTTAAAAAATCTGAGATTGAGATAGCTTCAATTTGAAAACTGTTTATTCAAAAATTATGAAATTAATTATGGATGTTTATATAATATAATGTACATGCTTGCAAAAGGGATTTGAATTTGGAGTTGAAATGAGACTTGTATAAAAATAACAAATCTCTATCAGCTTTAAGTCAAAATGTTGAAAATGAGGATTTTGCTTTGATTTGAGTTTTAAGCTTCAAGACTTGATTTAGAACAGACATAAGACTTATTGGACATAGTGAGACTTTGATGAAGCATAAAAGTGATATATCTTAAGTACTTGAAGAATTTGAACACATGAGGAGTATTTAGGAATAAATTAGGCACTGTTTGATTTCATTTGATTCTAGTGCCTGATTTATGGTTTTTAGAGCTTGCATATGACTCAATATCTTTCTTGTGGCACATCACTAGATCAAGAAGGGGTTTCAACTCAGAAGAGAAGGTTTTGAAATCTGAAAAGGCATTTTGAGTTAGATCTGGTTTGAGATGAATTCAAAAGAGAGAATAGATCAACTGAACACAAATTTATGTTTTAAAAGTTTATTTGAATCATTTGAAATTTCATAAATCAATCATCAAATAATTTCATGCATAAAGATTTTGAATTTAGATATAAAATTACAAGATCAAGAGACTTTCAAATTTGATTTTTCATTTCACAAGCAAGCAATTTACATAATTTATAAAGCAAAGCATATGCAAATGAGCCTCTTTTCTGCCTAACTCAACATCACTCACCTGAATTTCAGATGATATGTCGGGGCGAGAGCAAGAAGGCTTGGCAAATGCAAAGCAAATTTGATCACTCTCACAATTTGAACAGAGGAAGAAAGGCCCTTTGATTTGATGCCTAATACATGTATTTATAGGCTGTTTTAGCTAAGCTTCACATTGGATTCCCTTTGTTTCTTGATTTTCTATTGCATTTCTCTTCCTTTGCTAATTTGAGTTTTCTATAGCCTTATATGTTGTATCTTGAGCTTTCAGACATCAATTGTGGTCCCATTATGTTATTTAGGTGCAATTAATCTTCTAGAAGCTGCAAAGAGCGTCTTTAATCACTGTCATTGGTTTATTTTGATTTAGGGTGCAGATTGAGTCAAATGAGCCTTGATCTATGTGATTTCATCTAATTGGCCCTTGTAGTATCTTGAAATGTCCTTCAGGTGTCCTTTGCTGACCTCAGCAGATTTGGCAGGGGTATAAAAGCTTCTAATACAGTTTGATTTGATGTTACTTATTCAACATTGTTTCATTGTCATTCGAGATCAAGAATTGGGCTTCAATTTGATTCCAATTAAGCTCTAAACATACTCAATTAGGTGTTGTGAGACTATCGCAATCTTCATTTGCATCTGCACAACACTCTAGATCACTGAGCCCACTTGTCAATAGTTGTGAGAGAGAGTTTAGGTGCTTTACCAAATTGATGGCTCCCAGATCAAATCAACCCTCTAGCATCATGGTGATCCCAAGAGTCAGTCAAGCATCTCACCTTGAGCTCTGGTGTCTTGAATTACTAGTTTCGATTTAGTACCGACATGTTTGAGCTTGACTTTTCTTCTCATTCTTTGAGCTTTGAGTTGATCGATGATTACCATGATGATCTCCTCACTCTCCTCTTTCTATCGGTATATAACTTATAGGCTAATTCTCAACGAATATCAAGTTTGGATTTCACTAGAGCTCTTCAGTTCAAGGAGTCGAGAGAAGGAAGGAGAAGAACAGAAGCAAGACACGTGGTAATCTCTCATAGGTCGAGTTCATCTTCTCTCTCTTTCTTTCTCTTAATCTGATCTGGACAGGAGAATTAGGACTTTGGCACAAGGGTTTAAGCCTTGATGAGTCACTTACAAGGTCAGGGATTGGGTCTCAGGCAACGTTTGATTAGGCACTGACATGGTGGGACCTAATTGTCAAGTTTAATGAGGCACAATCTCAGGGACCTCTCTTTCCCTTTTTGTGTAGATCTGGTTCTTGTGGACCATACGGTTGACAACTTCTTTAAGTTATATTGAATTTGTGTCAGCCCGGTTCATTCAAAACCCAAAAATATAGGAATTGTATTGAGGCCCAATTTGCACTCAACTGTTGATTTATGTTTTGAAAGTTCGAATTTAATTTATTCAAATCAGTTTTGAATTGTTTGGAGGCTCAAATGGTCAAATTTTTTAGTGAAATAAAGTAAAAAAACTCACAAATTTTCTGCAGAATTTATTGATTTATAGCTTGACCAACTTTCTTGAGCTTTTGACCCTTGATTAAATCCAAGATGTTATATGTAATTATTTAATAATATGACAATGATATGATTTTTATATTTTATGTCTCAAATAACCTTTTCAATCACATAAACATCTTATAAAAATTCTTGAAAAATATTCTTGAGTCTCCATTTGTACTTGATTAGGATGTGGTAAGGTTTTGGCACTATTGCACATAAAACTCTAATTTCCTCTAAAATTGATTTGACATTTGCTTGATGCCCCTTATATGCTTGATTATGCTTCGGATGCTTGTTATATTTTTTCCTTGTTTATAGGCTAATAATTGGTACCTTTTGAGGTGCCAACAAGTGCAGATCAAGAATTCAAGACTTGAAGATGTGCTATGTATATATATACCTTGGAAATTTGAATCAAATGATCAAGAAAGCCTTCTCTAAGTTTACAAGCATCTAATTGAGCATCAGAAAGAGCAGAAGAGCCTTCTCCTTCAGCATCCATACCTTGAGAGTGTTTAGAATAACTAATTCTCTAATTGTCAATCCGAGAGATCAATTCGTCGTTGTTTCAATTTGGTGAACTATATTGTGTTGTCAAGTAGTTCATCCCCTTCCTTGATTGTGTTGTCAATCGAACATGTTTGTCTTCTAGAGCGGTGTAGTCTCTTGCATAGGTTTAAGAATCTAAGATAGGTTGTCTTGTTAATAAGAAATCTAAGATATGTTCCGCAATTGTAAGAACACTTGTGATTTAGTGGAATCGGTCTCGGAAGGTATTTTTGGATCCAAGAGTTTCATGGAGTAGGCCGAGTTTGTTTGTAGACTGAACCATAGCGTGTTCTCTTGCTCTCTTGCTTTTTATTCTCTCTTTTACTATATTTGTACTTTATTGCTTGAATTTTTCAATTGCTATTAGTACTTACTTGATTGTGATTTTAGCTAGATGATTAAAATTCAAAAATTTGAATTGAAATTGTTAAAATGCTTTCGCATATTGTGTTTGACCTTAGAACCTCCAAAATAACATAAATAATCGAAGTTATACATAGGTCATGTTTGATTGTGGAGTAACTTTAATTCGGATTAAATTACTTACTCCAAGTTAAGGTGGAGTAAGTTAATCATGTTTGGTGGATTAAGCTAATCCACCTAAAGAGGTGGAGTAACTTACTCCGAATTAATTTAAATCTTACTCCAACTTACTCCATCAATTTTACTCCACGTTTGATAGATTATATGTGGAATAAGAGAATTAATCTACCTCCTACTTTACAATCAAATATGACCTAGACTTCCCAGCACAGATTCATAGGTTTAAATAACAGTTCTTCCAAAAGTTCACGAGTTCTTACAAAAGTTCAATAACAATAATGAGTTCAAAGGAATCCACGAATTTTTGTTTTAGCGGGATTCAACTGAATGGATCATCTGATTCGATTTATTAGTTTCATTTGATTTCAAAGGGTATTTTGGTCATAAGAATTAATAAGAATTATTTTTACTCAGAAAAAAGATTTGTACAGTTGAGGGGCAAAAATCTGAATATTAGAAGTTTGAGGTGGCAATTTTGAAAGGAAGTACTATGATATGGCAAAAATTCAATTTTGGATGGCAGGAGTCAAATCCTTTAAATTAATTAGATCACTTTTACACTTTTGTCCTCTAATTCGCCCATATCTGATTTTTGCAAATTTTGAAATTATTGCATTGCAAGTGGATGACAGACACGATATTCTCTGCATCTATTTTTTCGATGCTCTCTGCACTCGTTTAATTTGGATCACTGAATTAGATTTGAACGGATCTGATTTTATGATACAAAAGTCTTTCTGAATCATATAATTGATGATCAGTCGTTCAGATCGATTCGGACTGTCCAAATTAAACAGGTGCAGAAAGCACCGATAAAAAATGTCGCAGAGAATACGGTTCAGTAGATGACATGATGAGGGATCTCAGTGTAAACTCGTAACGGACAGTATCTATATGGGCTGATTTCTTAGTCCATATGAGCTGTTAGCTGTTTTTCATGGGCTGATTTCTTAGTCCATATGAGCTGTTAGCTGTAAGCTGTTTGAAATTCTGAGCTTGAGAGATGATAAAACGGTTTCGAAATGTAAGAAGTAACGGCTTATGTTAACGTTAGGAATGTTAATTTGAGGGTACACCGTAAAAGTAATTCAAATTTCGAAATAATAAAAACGGCTCTGAGCTAACAAAGGTGGGCGACACTCGTCCTGAATTATCTTACATCAAGGATTCAAGGTTATGTTCAGATGAAGTGCGTTGAACTGAGCAACCATTTTGGAAATAAAGAATGTATTTTTTCTGCTGAGTCATTATTCTTTTTCATGAATGGTATCATTTACAGATGGCATAAGGGATGTCTCAAGTTCATATCTACTGCTATCTTTAAATATAAAATAAAATAACAAAGTGAACAATTTTACATTTTATTTATCTTTTGGGTATTGCCCTTCTTCACTCAAATCAAATACAAAAGAAACAGTGCATGTCAGTTTTTTCAGTCTTATAATGCCAAGCACTTGCCTCTTATTACCTAAGCAACTCAAAATTTTACAAGGAAAACTACCAAAAAGCCACAATTGTCAAAGTTACATGCACAATGGTAAAATTGAACAAATTCAGGCTAGCCTTACAAGCTTTTCACTAAGCTCCCACACTTTTCTAGCTTTCTCAGTATCACTAGCCTCTTGCGACAGTTGGTTCTCAAATGAGGCTGAGTTCTTGTTCCAGCTCCAGTACACGCCTGACTTGGTCAAGCTTGGATCACTAACAACCTGAATTGATTTTAATTATACCATGTCAGTTAAGTAATACCAACAGAATATTAACTTCAAGAAGGCAGGTGTATAATGAAAGTTTCAAAAGAACCATCATTATTAACATTATACGATCATAGAACATAGTATTTATTTTGGGCACACATTCCAGCAAATAAGATTCATTTGTAAAAAAATCATGCCCTAATGATGCAATTGAACCCAAATAAGTAGTTAAAGAAGCAAGGACCCCAACACAAATAAGTAGGCAATAAGATTGGTTAAAGAAAAAAAAGACGGTGCTGATTCATTTGTAAAGAAATTGTGCCCTAATGATGCAATTGAACCCAAATAAGTAGTTAAAGAAGCAAGGACCCAACACATAAGTAGGCAAAATGATTGGATAAAGAAAAAAAGATAGTTGTATAAAAAATCATGTATACTGGTTATAGAGTAAATTACCTGTGCTAACCGCTTGCCGGCTTCTTCTTCTGACACATATCCCTTAGTGATATACTTCTGAAATGGTGGGAAAAGAGTCCTGAAAAGAGGTATGTGATTTCTAAACAAACCAGTAGTCGCAATGCAGCCTGGATATAGTGAGGCAAAGGTAATGCCAGTCTCCTCATGGTACCGCCTATGGAACTCTTGCATCATCAACATGTTACAAACCTTACTGTCTTTGTAAGCCTTTGCCCCATCAAATTCACCACCGTCAATCATAGCTGACCCATTCAGACCATTTAAGCCACCGGCTAGGCCACGCAAGTCACCAAGGTTTGCCTTTGGTGGTACATTTCCAGCCAGTGTGTTTGTGTTACCTGATAAAATTGCACGAAAATTTTTCGAAGTTTGTAGCAAATAGCTTGCCTTTCAGGTATGGCTTATAATTTTGATGATTTTTATGTTCTGGGTGAGGGAAATATTTTATACTTCATGGTCATATAGACCATAGGATTGACAGATATTTCATACATATATCTATAATTTTTGAATTAGAAGATAATAGTGCAACCGTTTATTGTCTTTCTTCCTGACTTCTTTGCTATTAATCTGAACTCATATTTTCAGATAAGAAATAAAAACCAATAGATAATTCAATTTTACCGGTGATTGATCCGACAATGATGAGGCGCTTGGATGGATAATCCGACTCTTTTAAGTCCTCGAGCAACTCCTTCGCGAGGAGAAAATGCCCGAGATGGTTCACACCAACACTCATCTCAAACCCATCTGCTGTGTAGGTTGGCTCCTTTGCAGTCGGCAAATACATCGCTGCATTACAAACCAGTACGTCCAGCTTCATCTCGGTTTGCCTGAAGTTTTGGACAAATTGCCTGACACTGTCGAGTGATGCGAGGTCAAGGTGTATCACAGTGCAATTCTCCTTGCTCATGCCAGCAGATTTGGCAGCCTTTTGGGCCTTCAGAAAATCGCGGCATGCCATGATAACGTGCCACTTGCCGCTCTCAGCCAGGGCTTTGGCTGTTGCCAAGCCCAAGCCTGAGGAGGCACCTGTAATTATCACAGTGCCCTTGCGGAGTGTCTTCTTGGTATCAGTTGTTGATTGGGTGAGGGATGGAGTTGTGGCTGCTGTTTGAGCCCTTATTACCAGCGAGGCATAGTTTCTCTGCAGGTTTGTAGATGAATATTAAATCTAGTAATATAATAAGGAATACAATTTAGATTTATGGAAACTGAGAAATTTACCTTCTTGCTTATTCTAAGGGAAGAACCAAAATTGGACTTCAAATTTTCTGAAAAGTGAACACCAAAGAATGCTGCATCCTTGACTTTTCCCTGACATCCAAAATTAATGTGCATTATAATCTGTTATACACATGCCATTAGACGATGATATACAACTAAATGCCACCATTGTAGTTGTATTCATGCTGCCGAAATGTTTATTTAGAACCAATGAAGACTCTCATGCCAAATATTAAGTTAATAGAAGATTACTGAGAAATCTCAGTTAACCATTGATTTCCTGCTATTTACACAGAAATCTTGGGACATCGTCATAGAAATATTGTTCTTTCAGTTAAAACAACAACCAGTGGAACCATGACCGTTGCTAATTCCCACAGTTGATGTCCAAATTTGCAATTTTTTTTTGAAGCCAGAGAACCAGAGTATGCATGATATTACAACTAGTACTTGCACCATCTTAAGTAGCACTTTCCACTAGCTTCAAAAATTAAAGTCAAAGAGGTTCTAGAAACCCAAAGAGGAAAAAAATGAAGAAGAATGCAGCTTAATTATAAGGGTACCTCTTTGTGAACAGAGAGAGCTGAAGGTAGAAAATAAGCCTGGAGTGCCATTGACAAGCAGTTAGTTAGATATTAGTACAGTTTACAGTAGAGGTTTGAGTACCAGAATAAGAATTAAGAGAAATGGATATGAAAACTATATAAAGCGCCGGAGAAACAACGAGAGAAATAAGATCAACTTGAGATTCCTTGCTACAGATATATACACAAGGTGAAGCGATTCAATTACAGGTGGACCCCGCGAGAACTGGAAAGTAGGTGAGACTGAATAAGTTCAGGCTTTCTCTGACAAGTGAACTGATCGCCACACAGTTTAAGAGGTTATAGGTGTCACAAAAGATCCTGAAGAGGAGATAAGATGATAGGAGGGAGCCAGGCGATGACAAGCCCAACTGGCACTGAAAGAACCAATGAGATTTCGTTTCTCGGATTTTCTCTTGTGAGGATTTTTTGTTGGGTGGAGATGTTTCTGGAATTATTTCTCACCTTCAAAAGAAAAATTACATCATGATCCTTTTAAACATGATTCTATATTTCTGCTTTCAGCGTTCAGAACTAGAGGTCACTCAAGTTTACGAATCGAAAAAAATATCAAGTACTTTTGAAATATGCGTTCAAGTCTGAACATCGCGTCTGAACGTGCGTCCAGACGTAGCGTTCACAATGTTGCTTGAACGCACCGTTCAGACGTTGTGCTAAGATGTGAACGCAGATTTGAAATTTTGCACCATACTTAATCACTTTTGTCGTTTGTTTTGTCAGCGTGAATACATGTGTTTAGTCTGAACACTGAACGCAGAAAAATAAGGCCATGAATATCAATTTTTTTTAAATGAGGATTACGAATGTCATTCTTATTTTTTTAAGGATCAAACAAAAAAATCGATGTTTCTAGATGTCTCGTACGATCTCGTTCCGTCGGAATCAAATATGCTCGTATAATTCCTCCTTGTCTCATGCTTGTTTCGATTTGGACCGTTCAAAACTCATATAACGGCTAAAGCATCCGTCTCCTGAATCAAATCACAACCGTCTGTGAGGATCGATCGATTCGTGACGGTCGAATCGAGCCAAACATGATCTTGCTAATCTCAAATACGAGCAGCAGATTCAAATCCCGTTCCGTCTTATTATTCGGTCTTGCATTCTTTTAAATTTCAAAGAGACAAATCACAATGCAATATTTTGATCTTTTCCGAGTAAACAAATATGATCAATTCTATAGTTGAACGCTATTTGATCAACTTCCCGTGAGTAATACTAATAGTTAGCCGTCTATTAAAATCTCCTTGAACCAAATTTTATGTACTTGAATTTTTATCATGTTGTTGGCTGAATATTAATATATTATTAAAACTTGAATCCCAAAAATTGTTATGTTGATAAATTTCCGCTCATCCTAAAATGTAACAAGAAAATGTTAAACTAGTAAATGTTAATTTTCAAGTAAAATTGATAAGAAGAAATGCTGAACGGTTTAAATTGATTGTTGAATTTGTGCACCAGAATGTAGATCCTCTCTTATTTTATATATATGTATCTCAATTTTAAAGTCAAATAAATAATCCAAACAGTTCAAAAGACATCATATTGAAATATTTTACGAGGCCAAAATTTATATTTCTTAATTTTTTTATTATTTATTTGGATAGATGGAAAATTAGTCTAATTATTTATAGTAATGATTTTTCATCCATCTAAAAATATAGTAAAATAAAATTAAAGAAATGTAATCTCATCACAATAATACTCCAATACAAGAATCATGTTAAACGATTTGGATCGATATTCAGGAGCGAATTCAAAAAAAAATTCAGGATAGTTCAAAATTTAGAAATTTTTCTAGAATGATTCAAAATGATGCATATTTTTAAACTTTTTTGAAATTATAAGCATATTTAAAAAAAAATCAATTGATCGATATTCTTGGGTTTTCGTAATAATTTGCAAATTTTAGAACTGAGCCTTTATCAAAAGAAACACTAAGTAGGAAATCAAACTCGAAATGAGTAGATTAATTACTTAGAAGATTATGTTGAATTGTGTTGAAACGTCTTATTAGAAACTTTATTAGAAACTTAATTGTGACATAGGATGTTTTGAAATGATTTAGCCATTAATGAACCTTAGGTCTTAGGTAGATGAAGGTTTGATATAGAATTAAGCCTTGATTACTCTAAGTATGATATTTAAACAAGAAATTAATCTTTAATGCCACAAAAAAATTATGAAATAAACTTATACAAGCAAATGGTTGAATATAAGTCCATGTTATTTCCTAAAGTGAGCGTATTGTAACATGACAGTCACTAGTAGAGTAGGCTCGCGTTTCGAGAAAAAGTTAAATTTTATATTTTTATATTACGACAGGAAATTTATATTGGATCTAATTAGAGCATTAATAAAAAAATGCTACAGTCAACATTCCGCGCGAAGGAAATAAAATATAAAAAAGAGAGGAAAATAAAAGGCAACGATTTTACTATAGTGGTGAACAGTGAAAGCATTGTTCATTCGCGCTGTGAAAATGAACAATAACACAAATGTTGCGTCATGCATATATTAGATTAGATGGGTCGTGATCTCATGATTTAAGCACCTTAGAATTGCGTGTTTATTTACTTGCACAATTTATTTAGTCTTTTAATTCACAAAATTGCAATCAACCGAATCTTTTTACTTTCAGATATTTAGATTTAAATATTAGATTTAAGTCTAGTAAACATTGTCTTTGTGGATATGTTCTTTTAAGTACTATCACACGCGAGACATATACTTGCGACTATATATTATTTAGTGTAAAATTTAAAACTTACGCCCCACCATATTTTTCGGACAAAAGAAAATTCAACCAAACTTAAAGCCCAAAAGAAAAATTGCATGCTGATAGGTCTTATGCTCCATAAAAATAGAAATAAAAAATCTATGCATCATAAAATGTTTTAAGTTTCACATTCTTTTCAATTATGTCATGTCGTCACTATCTTCATCCGTTCCACTTCATCGTTTTTTTTGTATTTATTATATCAAAAAGTTCATTTTTTCAGTTTCTCTCGTTATGCTTGTCTAATTACATTTCTTTCTAAGAATTTTCATGTGGTTAGTCGTCATGCTTTTAATAATATATTTTTAGAATTGTTAAAATAAAATTATTTATTTGTCAATTGTTATTTACTATAAAATTATTTTTAGAAAATATCATCATAAAAAATTATTTATTTTGAAATAAATATTACTTTTTTCAGAGCGAAATTCGAGAGACAATTTTAGTATGGTTGACTTCTTATATCTTCTTCATCTCATCCTCAAAGAGCTGATACGTTAGATATCAATATTGATACCGACTATCGATATCGATATTATTATTATGCATATTTAGTTGAGTAATTATGTATATTATTTGAGTTATTATACATGTTATTTTTTTACTGAAATAGTTATGCATGTTATTTTTTGTACTGAAATAGTTATGCATGATATTTGAGTTATTATGCACATTATTTTGTTAACATGCATAATAATTTTTTCAGTACAAAATAATATGAAATAACATGCACAATAATTCAAATAATGTGCATGATAACTCAACTAAATGTGCATAATAACATCGATATCGATAGTCTCTGCGAAACATTTTCCTTGCTTGTTTGTTTTCTCAAGTTGGACTTGATCTTGTTCAGTCTGAAGTTGAATACGACGACTTACACAGCCAAAGTGCTAATGCGAAACATCAGCATCTTTAACTTCTTGCAAATATAGAATAATTGTAAAGTACAACCAACAACAAAATATTTAGTCTCAAATAAATTGGAGTACACTAATTAATTGGATTTCATTTCACTGAATTTTATGTTAGCTTTTAAGTTTATCATAACCCTCTCCTTCAAAAAAAAAAGTTTATCATAACCCTCTTTTTGTTCGGCCTGTAACAAGCCCAAAAAATATGCAGAGTACTTGATAAAAACAATTGAATTGGATTGAATTGGAACTAACAACAATTTCAACTATGACAACACTGGCTAGTGGTTACATCTCTCATCTAATGAACTACTAAGCAAAATGGAACCTACTTTTAACTTCCTACGTCTGAATTCATGAAACTAGGAAGGAAATAAAAGAAAATAAACAATTATTTTATGAGTTCTCGTTCTTCCTACTTTGAGAGACATCACAACTGAAAGTTAAAAGGCGAGTTTCACCAGATGGATAAGTCCCTTCTGATACAATTTGAAACAGAGTATCCAGATCAGGAAGCAAAATCATGATTGAAGAGATTGCTGGTGAGAAATTATTAGAAAATTGAATAACTTCTTGTTAGAATATAGATTGGAGATATTATTAGTATAGAATGGAATAGAAAGAATTTTATTCAGAAATAAGGTTTCTTTTGGTTTATTGTGTGGAATAAGATGGGAATAGCTACATGATTTCTGGAATAGGCGCAAGCCTAATTCCAAAGCTTTGGCTCTGATACCATAATAAAATTGTAAAGAGAGGGATTGAGAGAAATGAATTGTATTGATTTTGTGTCATTGATTATAAATACAAAGGTCTATTTATAGCATTGATTAACCTATAATTCTAAACATCTCCAATATTAGATTGGAGATATTATTAGGTGGACAATTATGGAGATGAATATCATTGTAATTGATGATAGGAGATTATAGAAATAGTACAATGTTGGAGATGTTTAGAATTATAGGTTAATCAAAGCTATAAATAAACATTTGTATTTGTAATCAATGACACACGATCAATACAATTCATTTCTCACTCAATTCTTCTTTACAATTCTATTACTTCTAATGGAATGAAAGATTGCACTATAATGAGAACGATCAATTTTTCTAATAATTCTCGCTCTTCTTCAAGCCATAGTGATCATCAACTAGAGTACTAGAAGTCTAGAACCGGCTTTGGTAGTGAGAAACTGAGAATAATTAAACATATCCATAAAATCAAGATAGAAACTACAATTGTTAAGAAATTCCAAGAGGGGAAATTGCTGTGAACTATTGCTGCGCCATAGCAATAGAATCCCTCCTTTTAATTTCTTTCAAAATTAATTCAGTTGGTAACACCTGTGCTCGCTTTAATACCAGGATTCAGTATGTGGAATTGACCCACCTTCCAACATACACAATTAGTTTCACTAAATAATTCCATTTAATAGTTCAAGCAACTTTGTCACACCAATGATTTGACCTCGGCACCACATACAGCTAGATACCAACATACAAACAAAAACCATTTCAAGGAAAAGCATCTCTTTCCTGGTAAAATAAAACTAAAACTTGAAGGTGGCAACTCCACCAAACAATACAAATGAAACGTCTTAATCATCATTTTCAAACAATAAGAATAGCACATCCACATCCCCTACCAAACAACTAAAGATGAATAATTAAAAAGGGGCAAAAACAAAATTTAGAACTGTGCTCCTGAATGTAACCACTATTAAAATTCCAATATCATCAAACAATCCTGAATAGTATTCCATGGCAAACCAGTAAGTGATGCTACTATACATAAGTTCTTGAACAAACAAACAAAGAAGAAGTGAAACCAGAAGATTAACAGAAGAAACATGCGCTATTATGCTATTCTAATCACTGACTTGTACATATTTCACCAAAATATTAAACTAGTATGTGTTCATGCCAATGTTGTCCTTTCCATAGGATGAAGCCCCGTCATTCTGTGCCTTGGAGAAAGTGATGTAGTAAAACTCAGTGAGAATTCCTGTCAAAAAGACGAAAGCTGCGCCTGCCGCAAATACTCCTTTTCTAACTGTCTGGCATGTCGGTGGGTCTACGAAGAAAAGTGTGCGGTACCGAGTGTGGTACGCATTTCGTACTGCTCCAGCTAAAAGGCATCCCTCTGCTATCAAGAATGTTAACCTATATGCAAGATGAAGAAAATGGGTTTTAATCACAGCAAATCATCATGCTAATTTGATAAATCACATAGGCCATGAGACCAATAGAAAACCCTTAAATTGCATTCAAATGTTCTGATAAATGAATTCAATTGAAGACATACTGAAATAAACAATAAGCACTCTGATTTCATGACTATATTGAACTAATGGACTGATCAAACTGTAAAGCCAACATTTGAACTAGTTCTTGGAGCTATAGTGGTACCAATTCAGGTGTTAGTTTTCTCCTGTTTTTCAAACTCCGCCTATGTTTTACATAGCCGGTCCCAAGTCCAGAAAGGAGGAGGGTTGTGATAGGCTTGGCGAGCCAACGTACAAATTCGGCCAATCTTATGGAAATGAAATTCAATATGGGCTTCATTCTAGCTTATCCCAACTTGTTTGGGACAAAAGGCTTTGTTGTTGTTGTCGTTGTTGTTGTTGTTTCAAATCCTACTAAACTGTATCTCAAATTATATCAATTAAGCTCACAAGTAACCTCAATTAACAATTAACTACCCTCAAATAAGCAAAAGAAACCCAAGAAAAAGAAGTAATCTAGTAATGGACCTAATTGTCAATGAATTCAAGCAACTATCGAAGGAGATTAGTGCTCACCAGCCGAAGAAGAAAAGAAGGAGAGCGCAAGACCGGGATCCACCAGGCCGCATTGCAGTGCCACAGCAGAAGCACTTGCTAGCGGCCATGACCACTATCTGGCTCAGCAAAAGAAACAACAAAGCACCGATGCCGAACCCTGTGGAGATGTCAGAATCGTAAACACAGTAGGTGTAGTTCTTCTCATTATCTGGCACCACGGCCGCCTAACAAAACAAAACAAAACAATCATCATAAGGTGTATGGCCGAGATGCTGTTATTTTCTTATTGCTCGTCTTTTTTGGTAGAGAGATAGATGCAGATAGAGAGAGAGAGAGAGAGAGTACTGTGCTGCGGCGTTGCTCGGCGGCAATGGCGAGGCCGAAGGCGATGAGATCGAACACTGCTACAAGGGAGATCACTAACAGCGAGGCCATGGTGCCGCGCACGCTCTTTGCTCGCTCAGGGGTTTCCTCTCTCAGTTCGATTCCACAGGTGGATCTGAGAAATGAGAGATGAGTTGTGGACCTTGTGGTTTGGCTTGGGTTAGGCGTTAATTGGGGATGGAAGTAGAAATGCAGAAAATGACGGGATATCTGACAAATAAATCGTCGGTAACTTAATTTTTAGTTATAAATTAAGTGAGCGCAGATATCATTTTTTATATGAATTATTATGTATATTATTTAATTTATTATGTATGTTATTTTTTACTGAAATAATATGTTTATTTTTTATATTGAAATAATTATAAATGTTATTTGAATTATTATGTATATTATTTTGTTAACATGTATAATAATTTTTCATTACAAAAATAAGATGAAATAACATGCATAATAATTCAAATAATATATATAATAACTCAACTAAATATGCATAATAACATCGGTATCTATAATCGATATAAAATGTGATATCTCACGCAACATTATCATAAATTAAATGTAAGTTTGAAATCTGAATAAGTCATCAACATGCGTTGTCTTTGATAAAGCTGAAAGCCTGAAACGCGTATTTCGGCGGATAGAATTAAGGCTGAAATCAGTCAAATGCTTTAAATAATAAAGATTTGAATGAGTTGGAACTGGAATTCCTTTTTATTTAATGAAGTGACAGTTACATTTTTTACGAATGTTATTTATATATTTTTTAAAGACGAGAGATAACTTAACAATGTTGATAATCTGACAATAAAAATTCAAATTAATTCATAAAAAAATAAAATAAAATAATATATAGAAGTACTCTTGAACTTACAAATTAGTTGTTTTTTCCTAATTTAATGTAATTTGTATGTAATTCATACTACACTAAAATTCATCAAGTTTAATGTAATTTTTTAATGATTAATATTTGATGGTCCATGAGAGAATATTAAATGACACTCAAGACAACTAATTATGAGCGGAAGAACCTGTCTGATCCGACTTTGTGTAAGTCGAGCCGAGAAGATAAAAGTATTACAACGAACAGGAGAAAGTAATCTCGATCTAGGCTTTGCCGAGCTGAGGGGAAGGATGAGCTAGTGCAAGATTAAGAGAGAAGAGGCAGAAAATAAAGTGGCTAATCTTGAGCTCAGAATTTCGTCCTTTTTTATGTCCTTGTCCGTCTATTTATAGGCCTAGTGATTCGGGCGAAAATGGGTCCTTAGTTCTGACGGGTCATTTTTCTTGTTGCTATTTTCCGGACCGTGATGGGTAGAGGTGGTAGGACTCGACCCGGCCCAATCTAAACTCGACCCGACCCGATATTTTGATAAAGTCAAACTACCTGAACTCGACCTGACCCGACTCAAGATGATCTGTAACCCGAGACGAAACAACACATGAGCGACCTGAGCCCGACCCGACCGGGGATGACCCATAACCCGAGATGGCACGACACGTGAAGACCCTGATCCGACCCGACCGACCCGTAACCCGAGATGGAGCGACACATGAGGACCCAAACTCGACCCGATCCGACCCGACTTGACCTGATACAACATGTAAATTGATCTAATTATATCTTGCCCACATCATAATCTAATTTTACTAACAAATTAACATCAGAGAAAAGATTTACTAACACGATTCAATAACGCGACCTGATCTTGTCCGATTGAACTTAAAATACAAAATAATACTTGAAAGTTGTCGGTGCAATCCGACCTGAACCCGACCCGATCTCGCCCGACCCGACCCAAGACTCGAAAGTTGTCGATGCAGCCCAACCTGAAACCCGACTCGTCACCCGAACAAGATCGACGCGACCCGACTTGCCACCTCTAGTGATGGGCCATGTTTCGTTCGGATCTCTTCTTCAGACCTATACGGATGATTATAGTGATGTCCTATCAACGTTTATATATTTTTTATTTTAAAGATTTTATGATTAATTTAAATTTTTATCGTCAAGGTTGTAAAAAAATAAGCATTGTCATGTATCCCTTCTAGTTAATAAATGTATGTAATATTGTCTTGCAAGACTCTACGATTTAATTCTAATGTTATGCAATTAAATTTATATACAAACAAAAAACAAATTATTTAAACATACCAAATTAGAGCAAGTCTAAAAGGTTTTCAACTTTTGAAAAAGATAAATTAAAAGATTAATATCATGTGATTATACAAGTTGAATCTTAGTCAAATAGTTAATTGCGACGTATTTCGAGTGAGAGGTGGTAAAACAATAAATAAAGGAAAAAATGGTTTTTTGCCACTAAAATTATTGTCACTCTTCAAATTGATGTCCTACCAACAAGTAGTATCAGAGCCAACTTTGTTGCTTATGTTTGAAAAAAATATTTACTAGATAATATCGAATTTAATTTTTGCATTTTTTTTGGGGACTTTCTTGAATTTGTTGTTTAATTATTTTGGGTATTTTGAGACTAAAAGTTTGAATTTTGTCAAATTCCTCCTCACATTGATGCGAACTGAAATTGATATTATTCAAATTTTAAGTTTATTAATATTAAGAATAATTATTTAGACAGATAAAGTTGATTTTAAGAAAGAAATGCAATAATTTAAGTCATGAAATTCAAAACAGATATTTCCAGAATGGTTTATTTCCAAAACAGAGCAAACTTGAACTAAAAGCAGGTCCTTGCGGTCACAACACATTCCATCGCAACTGCAATATATTTTAGGAAAATGTTGTTGTTTCTGAAAATTGAAAAATCTGAACTGACAGTGTCTTGTGGCCGCAAGACAAACCATTGCGATCGCAAGACAATAGAAGTTGTGTTGTTTTCTAGAAGACCAGAGAACAAATTGAATTGGCAGGATAAATTGCGGTCGCAATGAATCTGGAAAATGATACAAATAATTGAATTGACCGGTTTATTCTGCCATTGTTCCAGAATTTAATTTTCTGTTAATTCAGAGTAGCTGTAAATTAATTGTAATTTAGGATATATATATATATATAATCATATTATATATAATTACAATTAATTTTGACTACAAAATTAATATTATTTTATTTTAATATAGAATTTTGCTATTATTTATAATTGGTACAAATACTAATAAAAGAAAAGATAAAATTGCTAAGTTCTAAAAAGATTCCAATTTAAGATTAAAATGTGGTATTAATAATATTTAGTAATTTCTAAAGGCGTAAGTAAATACTAAATATGTTTAAAGTCTATATTTTGTGAAATATATATATTTATTGACAATAGAAAATTGGTTCATTCTAATTTAAAACCCCTATTAATTTATATATATAGAGAGAGAGAGAGGGAGGGAGGGAGAGAGAGATAGACTAGGGTGCTCTATGGAGCACCAAACCGTCTGTGCTCCACATTTATTATCTCTTCAATTTGAAAATCTCAATGACCGATCTAAACCATTGAACATGATATACATATTTAAATCTACTTGGGATTTGAATTTTACATTTTTTTTATTTTTTTGCTATTTTTTTAAAGCGATACAAAAGTTGTAGATCAAACGATTTTTGGACCAACAAAAGTTGTGAATTTCCTACCTCTCTAAAAATAGCAAAAATAAAAAAAAATGTAAAATTCAACCTCCGAGTACATTTCAAAATGTAGATCATGTTTAACGATTCAGATCGGTTATTCGAATTTTCAAATTGGAGATACGATGTGGAACATGAGCGGTTTGGTGTTCCATGAAGCACCCTAGCCTATATATATATATTGAGTGAATCTTCTATGGACAAAAAAAATTAAACTCAAATTAATTGCATTCGATGATCATCATCAATTTTGCATCAATAATAGTAAAATCAAGTTAATTTTGATCCATAGCAGAATTTGCCATATATATTTATTTAGGACGAGTAGTTCCCTTTTTAGGATACGTTCTAATGTAGACTTTTACACGATTTTAATCTATTTAAAGGCAAATAAGAATACATGCCTCATCTTATTAAACGATATTGTTCGCTCCGGAACACTATTGCTAAAGTTGCGAGCAAGATGACCCATGAAAGGTTAAAAGGATGTGTGTTAACAATAGATTGTTAATCTCTCCCTCCGGAGAATTAATACATTAAGTAGTTGTTAATATTGTTGCACTAAGTAATGTATCATATTTGTCGATTTGCAAAACTAAACTTGAATTTGACAAATGTCTTGTGAGATGTTTTTGTTTAGGTTTTCTTCTAAATTCAAGCAAAGGAAATTACAAGAAGCGAAGGAAGCTCAAGACAATATCAAGATTCAAGATATCAAGATCATACATATATTAGAGTATTGTCCTTGAGTTTATAATAATTTTAAATCAATAAGATTGAGTCAAAAATATATAAATTATGAAAGAAAGTTGCAAAACGTTATATAACGTTACGATGAGTTATATAACATTCTCGAAAATCGTTTGAAATTTGAAAAAACGATAAGAACGTTATATAACGATCCATAACATTATATAACATTTCCAACAGTTTTATAATTTTGGCACGTTATATAACATTGTGTAAATTCTATGCAAAATAATGGTCATATTTCTGACAGCTATATTCAAGATATTTTGGTTAAAACGTTGTATAACGTTGTGAAATGTTATGTAACGATTTAACATAGAAAATTGAATACAACTTTGAGAGATGATATAAATAGGGGTCCCTCCCTTTCTCTATCATCTATCCCAATACATTAAATCAAAACCAAACTTTGAGCCTTCATTAAAGAGCTTCCAACTACTTTTTGCAAGATCATTTACTTGACTCAATCTCTTGATCAAAACTTATTCTAAACTTTTGTGAGATTTGAGAGTTTCATTTCATTATTCAATCATCTATTCTGGTTACCATTATTTGGCCTTGTCTCTCAACTTTTGTGTGTAAGAGGACAAAGTACAAGTTTGTACAAGACTATTGTGTGTTAGTGAATCGGCTCACCTCTATTACCAAGTCGAGGGGTTGTGAGTTCCGAAGAGTAGGATCGTCAATATGTGAACTCCGTTAAAATTCCGGTGTCACTTGTGCCATAGCTTTGTCTGCAATTTCTAAACCCTCTCTCTTTACTTAAGCTTACTATTTTAGTTTAGAAATTGCTCTTGCTTGATTTGTGCCTAAAATTGTTAAAATTGCAAATTGGTCCATAAAATTGTATTTATTTGCTTAGATTAGTCTCTTTAAGGCTAATCATGGTTTACAAAGTGGCATCAGAGCGGTGTTGAACTTGAAATTAAGGCTCACTTAATCTCAAGTAAAGATCAACCTAAATGACAATCAAATTGCAAGCTACCCAACCTTCTCTCTTAGCACACAATTGTAAAAACTTTGCTTGAAAATATGTATGACAAATTACTTAAGTGTTGGCAAAATTTTGGATGCGGTCAACGTTAGGTTTGAACCAACAAATTGACCATTGAATCCAAACTCAAGAAAAGAGAAAATGATATAGTCGTGAATGTCTTTCTTGCACATGTGCATGAATCAATTGCTCCAATATTGATGAAGCCATAAATGCATATGACATGTGGCAAACATTGCTTCGTAAGTATGAGATCAATGCTTTCTCAAAAGGTCTAGTGGAGCCGGATCAATCACTATGTTTGAAGTTTCAAAATATAGGATAGAGAGTCCATTGAGGATATGTTCAGTCATATGACTCTTATAACTAATATTTTCATTGAAGTAGGTAATTCGTTGGACTCCGACAAGATTGCTAACAAGTTCATCAACATTATGATGAGAATACCTAGATGAAAAGCTTATGCTAGCTCACTCCAAGTCTTGCACCATGCAAGTGAAGTTTCATACACACCGGAGGAGGTCTATGCTTTTCTCAAACCTTTGAGGAAACCCTCAGACAACTCGGAGAAGAGCAAAGTCACAAAATTGTAGCATTTGCCGCCTAAAGTCCCAAACTTTATAATAATGCCTCCTCCTCTAACTACCCTACCTCAAATGACATCCTTTCCAAAACTTCAGTACGGACCAAAACAAAGACTATCCCGTCCTTACTAAAATGCTCCAAGGCCTTTTTGCCTGTGAAAATAGGCTTAACACAAAGCACGAGGAAGAAGGAAAGAAAGTCTTGTGTCTCATGTGTGAAAGAGAAGGGCACTCCATCCACTCTAGTTACAAAATTTACCATTAAATAAGACAAGATGTGGGTAATATGTAAGACCAACAGGGAAACCTAAGAAGAGATGGGGGCCAAGTCAAAAGAAACTCCAAAGCCATGCAAGCTGACGATTGGAAATAGGGTGATGGAGAAGGAGACGAGTGTGTAATGAAGGGCAACAATGAACCTCAAGGTTCATTTGCTCTCATGACAATAGTTGATAAAGAAGACAAGGAGGTGAATAGCGAAGAGTCGAATGCACATGCCGTCTTGGACTGATTATCTTCAAGAACAAAGTGACTGATCCGACGGTCATTGAACTACTTTGCAAGTTCGACTTGGGAGATAACAAGAAGAATGAGTCCTCAAAGAAAGAGGAAGAATGTGTAAAAGACATGACAATGGAGAAGGAAAAAACCACTTCATCCTCCTCAAAATAATGAAGATGATGTAATTAGCTCTCAAACTTCCTAAGGGGTGGCAAAGGTATATATGTACTCACAACCAATTAAGGTCAAATTGTGTCTGGGATTTGCATCCAATGATGATTCGGAAGAGGATAAGTATCCGCTAAATGATACAAGCATTTCAACTAATGAGAATTCATTGAAACTTAAATTTTTAGGTTAAACAAACTTCTCATTGAGACTAACCATGCTTTAATGACAAGAGATGACACTATTGGGGGATTAAACAATAAAATACTTGGGCTTGAATCTAAGGTAAAAGAATTTGAGACAAAGGTAACTGATTGTGATGAACATGCAAAAATAATTACTAATTTAGAAATTGATAAAAGAAAGGTTGAAAATTGAGAATGGGTTTTTAAAGTCTACTAGGGTATTGAAGAGTGACACTAGGATGGACTCAAGCAAAATTTATGAGGGACAAAAACCTCATGATAAGTCAGGTCTAGGATTTAAGAAGAGTTCACACTCCTATAAATTCAATTTGTTGGAATTGAGACATCAATTTCAATAAATTAAGTTGGACTACGTGTTATATGATTACATATATGTTATGTATTGTCACTAATGTTATGAGAAGTAATAGTTGGAAATACCACTAAATGTGATTAATTAATATTCAAGACATTATACGTATTTTATTAAGATTTTGAGCATGAATGCATATAGAACTTAACTAAATTATTATAATTATTGATGGACTGATTATGATCAATTAATGTATATATGGGTCTTAATGTAAAGTCAGAAATATTGTTTGGGCCAAACCCAACTTGTTTTGGATCAAAGTCCAAACAAAACAACACAAAACGAGATATATTGTTGCCGCAATAAGATTCATTGCGTCTGCAATATAGTAGGAGAAGATAAGGCAATTAATATGCCATTTTGCATGATTTATTGCGGCTGTAATGGATCTCATTGCGCCCGCAAGACACCTGGCAGAATGTTGCCAAGTGTGGAATTGTCAAGTCTATTGTGATCGCAATGAGATTCATTGCGGCTGCAAGAGACATACTGTAAGGTATGTTTTTACTACTTAGATCTCCCGGTATCTTTCTTATCGAATAAAATGAATTTTGTACCAAATTCGTGGATGTATTTACAGCAATGATTACTAGGATTTGGAGAAGAATTTGAGAGAATATAATTACAAATATTTGATAATTAATTCGGCATCTTTCCGATATACACTTTGGCCCCTATAAAAGGTCCTAGGTCTCCAAGCGTTAGGGGGTAACAAACAAGAACATAATTTTATGTGATTAGGGTACATGTGTTGTGCATAACTACTGAACTCCACTCCATTAAGAGCTCAAACTCTGTCGAGAATTTCGTGACCGTCAGAGAAAGGATAACACCCCCGAGTCGCTTGGAAGGATCCGTCGGAAAAAGAATGTGACAAGGCACTTCCGTAGACTCAAGACATCTCGACCTTCGCTTGGATTAAAGACCGGAGACGACTGGTGGAGATGGAAAGTAAGTAAATACGCTTCCGCACTTTTGTTATCTCTTCCGTGTCGCAACGAATTTTTAATTGAATTATTAATTGCAATTGTTTTAGTTTAGGGAATGGTTACTTGTTTGATATCCTAATTGAATTGCACCAACAATTTAATCCCAACGCAATCACCTTAAAAGACCTAAAAAAGGAAACTAAACTCTAAAATAAAAGGGCAAGAATGTAGGCCAACAAAATTATAGAAATGCACCAAAACATGCTTTTAGGTATGGGGTCTCAAATGGTAATTATGCCAAGAATAAACCGGCACGAAGGTATTTGAACCCATCTTGGTCCAACAATGTTTACCATAAAGAACCGACCTGTTGGAGACGTGAAGTGAAAGGTGAGAATCTTGTCCAAATCGGCTCTCAATGCAATGAGAAGTCAAGAGTTTGTTTCCAATACTCAAATGAAACAAACACTCAAAAATCAAATTTTAAATACTCAAATCAACCTAAGAATCAAGCTCAAGAGTTGAAGGTTGATTTCAGTTATCATTTTATTAAAGCAAATGTTAATCCCACAAGACGTGCCATTTGCAACTATTATTGTGCTCATGGACATTATCATTGGAATGTAAGTTTAGGAAGGGAAGCAACCAGTGGCGGATCCAGGATTTCATCCAGGGGTAGGCACAATTAAATAATAAAAATAAAAAAATATAAATTTCTTCCAAAATATTAAATACCATTCAAAAGTATGTTTTACATATAAATAAAATACACTAGCACAAACAAAATAAAATTAAGATGTCGATGGTAAATCGAGTTGGCCTCTACGAGTCTTCATATTTTGGAATCTTTGCATAATTCTTTCATTATCTACACCCTTGAACAAATCTCTCTCAATATACGTCACCAAACAATCATTCAACCATTGATCTCCCATTCTATTTCTTGATGCTTCTTTCACCACATTCATCGCTGAAAATGCCCTTTCAACACTAGCGGTGGCTACCGGCAATATCAATGCCAATGTTAGTAATCTGTAAACCAAAGGATAAACAATATTTTTCTTCTTTTTCACTAGCTTTTCAGAAAGTTCATTCATTCCTTTTACCTCTAAAAAATCACTATTACCTTGCATATCCAAACGATAATTCTCCAATTGATTTTCCAAAATAGAAAGCTCCCATTCGGTAAAATCCGAAGGATAAAATTGAGCAAGTTTAAACAACTTGTCAATATTAAATGCAGAAAAAGAATTACTCGGGTCTAAACATGACATACACATAAGTAGTTCGGTAGTTGTTTCCATGAATCTTCCATTGAGCTCTTGCAATTGCATATCAATAACTGTGTAAAACATATCAACACGATAATAGTGTAAATTAGTCACATCTGTTCTTACCCTTCGTGTACAATGATGCACACCCTCCATGTTTGGAATTACAATCTCGTGTTTCTCACAAAATGCACAAACTTCTTGAAATAATGATGTCCATCCACTATCCCTCAACTTTTGCAACCGAGATTTAGCGATCCCCACCAAACACATAGCATTCACCACATCTTGACTTTTGCGTTGCAACGCTTGTGATAAATCATAAGTGATACCTAATGACTTGTGCATGAGATGACAAATGAACACAAAATCAAAAGTTCGCATTTCTTCCATGTATCCACTTGCCTCTGCTTGCTTTTCTTGATCTTTTCCCTCTTCTTCTACAATTTCAAGAACCTCAATTGTGACCGAAAAAAGTTTAAGCAAATTAGTTAAAGTCTTGTAGTGAGAAATCCATCGGGTATCACATGGACGTGCAAGACCCATTTCTTGGTTTAAACCTCTTCTAGTTGAAATCTCTTCATTTGAAATAGCTTCTACAATTTTGATTTTCTGCATCTCACGTAATTGATCAAGTCTTTTACAAGATGCACCTACAACATTGCGAATGCCGTTAACCTTTTGAAAGAACAAACACACCTTTTTATGATTCTTGACTACGGCAACAAGAGTTAATTGAAGTTGATGTGCAAAACAATGCACATAGTATGCAGACGCATTTTCTCGTAAAATCAATGTTTTGAGACCATTGAACTCTCCACGCATATTACTAGCACCATCATACCCTTGGCCACGTAAACTTGAAATTGTTAGACCGTACTTACTAAATAAATTATCAAGCGCTGCTTTCAATTGGAGAGATGTAGTGTCAGGAACATGAACGATACCAAGAAATCGTTCAACAACACAACATCTCTTGTTCACAAATCTAATCACAACTGCCATTTGTTCCTTGATAGAGACATCTCTCGACTCATCAACCATTACAGAAAACAATCCATGATCTCCAAGCTCAGCAATTACCTCTTGAATTGTTTCTTCTGCACAAGCATTCGCTATATCCTTTTGAATGGCAGGTGCAATCAACTTCCGATTTTGCGGAGCTTTGTCAAGAATCACACGATTTATGTCTCCATTATGGTCTCCCAAAAATCTCATAAGCTCAAGAAAATTTTCTGGATTACTAGAGCTTTCGGACTCATCATGTCCGCGAAATGCCCAACCTCGCCTCAAAATAAGTCAAATTGTATCTATTGTGGCAGCTAGTTGTACTCGATAATTGGCACCATCTTTAACACTCTGTTTCTCTATGACAGTTTGGATGCTTTGTCTTTGATTCATCAAATTCATACATCTTCTATAAGCTTCACTGTGCAAGCTATTAGAATCACCAACATGTTCATCAAAACCTTTCTTTGATTTCCAATTTTTATAACCCTCTCCTACGAAAACAGTGCGTCCACCAGAACCGACATTATCCGGTCTAAATAGATAACAACAAAGGCAAAATGCCGCATCCTTGGCAGTGTTATATTCTAACCACGTACTATATTGACTAAACCAGTTTTTGTTAAATCTTCTCATTTTACCATTCATTTCTTTTTGAGGAAAATTATGATCACTAGGTTGAGATGGACCTTTACTTAGATAATACCGACGCAGGCGATCATGCTCATTTGGATTATATTGAGATAGAGGTGGTCTTAAACCTGGATCAGAAGGGGGATCCTCAGCGCTATTAATCTCACGAGAAGAATTGGAGCCTAAATTAGACCCGCTTTGTCTCGACTCTTGTGAAGTTGAACCAATTGGAAATTTAGGTGCCCTCTTGAAGTACTTGTCCATTTGAAATATTCTACAATATCAAATGCAACGTCGAATTATCAATTTACGGATTAGATTTCATGTTTCACATAAAGTTTTGGGCTGGCCAACAATCCTAACCCACTTTTTGAATACTTTGTCTCATTAGTGAACACATTAGTTGAAATTTGATGTTTGAGAAAAATTCGGCAGCATTTCCCCTCAGTTCCCCGGATACGCCAACGTACATTTGCATGTACGTACATATCCGTAGGAACAAGAGGAGAAATACTAACCGAATTCTTCTCAAACACCAAATCCCAACTAGTGTGTTCACTATTCCTAAATGAGACAAAGTATATTCAAAAAGCAGTCCCAAAATGGGGACAATTCGAGATTAATCCCTATTGGATTAATCTCGAACGGGTACTGACCTAAACCAAGTTCAATTCCGATAAATTGGTCCTATATGACAATACCGAACTAATTTATGCAATGCAACATATAATGAATTGGTCCTATATGGAGACTAGAATACGAGTATACCTTTGTTGTTGTGCCGTATGTGCGTATCAAGCCTTTACTTGTTTATTGCCTTCGAATTGAAATTGATTTCCTCCAAACTTAATTTTTGCAAATAAACACCATATAATTAATTTATCAGTTATCACAACAACTACTTGCTGAATTTTGAAAACAATCAGAATAATCAATTAAGCGGTTAAGCCTTTAAATTATGAAAACTCTTTGCTGAAATAATCAATTAACCCAACGTGCCTGATTCAGAGTCAGAGTCTCAGTCTCTGGTGGCGACCGAGCGACGTGCAGACAGCACTACAGCAGACTGCTGGCGACTGGGACGCAGTGCGGTGCAGTGCAGGGAGCCGCTGCGTGCGGTGCAGTGCAGGGAGCGGCGACTGCGTGCAG